>CAUYRH010090415.1:0-36001 GCA_963574655.1 Perodicticus potto
GAAAGACTAAAGGAGATGCTATGTGGAAATCTCTGGCATGGGACTGCTGTGTTAGAGAGAAAGAAAGTTAACATAGCTAGCCATAGGGAAATATTATTAATATATACTTCCATCTGTTCCAAGGGAATATAGACACCTTCCAATATTCCATAGTTTGGAGGATTGAGAAACAAAGTTCTATAGAACAATAGATGCCAAGTGTCAAAGGCTGTTAATCTGTAACAGAAGTATGACTACCACTTGTTAGGTGGATGGTAGTTCATGATCTCCTGTCCTCCACTGGTCAAAGATTGCTCTGCAGTTGCCCAAATGTTCATATTCAGAGGGACCTTAGTGGGAAGAACCAAGGGTTGTTGCTCAACTTAGTGCCCAAGTCAAGGCACTGTGTGAAAACTGGCTAAAATCACAAAGAACAGGACACCAGAATGGTAGTTGTGGTAAGAAGTGACTCCAAGAGGATTTAAGATGATGCACATGGGTGTCTACTGTGCAAACAGTTCACTTCAGATAGGTGGAAGGAAAACTTTGGCATAAAGGGTAGATATGACATGCTTTTTTTTTTTTTTTTTTTGAGACAGAGTTTCACTATGTTGCCCTTGGAAGAGTGCTGTGGTGTCACAACTCACATCAACCTCAAACTCTTGGGCTTAAGCGATTCTCTTGCCTCAGCCTTCCAAGTAGCTGGGACTACAGGCACCTGCCACAAGGCCCGGTTAATGACATGCTCTTTATTCACCTCAAGGCAGCAATGAGGGGAAGCCAGTGAAGCAGGTTCCCCTTATCCAGCTCCTCGTGGCTGGGGAGCTGGGCTAACATAGAAGGTCCATAATTCACAATTCTTAATCTGCCATCCACCACCTGTAATCTGCATAAGGGGAAGGTCCTGTACACCTTTATACCCAGGGGAACACAAGTGGCAATGTGGCAAACAGCTATAACATAAGCATCATGGTACATAGTTATGGTTATCTAAAAGCACAAGGAGGCTTCTATCCTGTCCCACTTGTCTGGAGGTATGAACAGGACAGCCCAGACATCCTTATCTCATCCCACACCCAAGGCTGTGGGCAACAAAGCCAAAACATCTTTGTCTCTACAGTGTCCCATGCAACCCTTAAGATATCTAAAGCCAGTGTCAACTGAGACCTAAAACACAGTGCTTGCAGACTTGTTTTAGAATCCTATAATAGTTGTATTTAAGTTTAAATTAAGTTGCTGAAATCTTGAAATCAGAAGAATATACACAAAAGTAAGGAACTCCAGCTCTACAAATTTCAGGTCATCTCTCCACTGATTGCCTTCCTGGAATACTCTGTGTGAGTTCAGCCCCTGAATTAAGCACAGACATGTTGTATCAATCTTCCCTATCTGACCATCTTGGCATTTTTAGGCATTTGAGTATGCAAACCCTAGTTTTAAGGAATGTTAGATAATTTCCTGCTTGGTATTTTAAAAATTGACCCATCTTTCTCATTCTGAAAAAATTTAAAGTTATAACGTGAGAAAAACACACAAATCCATAAAGTGTATATTTCAATTAATTTTAAACTATATATTGACTTATGTAACCATCACTCAAACCAAGATCTAGAACATTTCAGATACCACTTCTGATAATGGCTCAGTAACTTCTGTCAAGCCAATTCTCTCCCA
Source organism: Perodicticus potto (assembly GCA_963574655.1). Taxonomy (NCBI): domain Eukaryota; kingdom Metazoa; phylum Chordata; class Mammalia; order Primates; family Lorisidae; genus Perodicticus; species Perodicticus potto. The sequence continues at coordinate 1,654 of CAUYRH010090415.1, forward strand.
GTTAACAGTATAAATTCTGAACAAAATAAAAAAGCAGTTACATGGAAATTCTGGAGAAAAACAAAATGCAGGGTGGCTCTGGATGCATCTCAATTCTTGGAAGAAGGGAAAGCCATTTAGTAAGTTTCCTGTTCTTATAGCTCTTAACACGAGCCAGTGTCATATGGGGCAGCTAAAACTCAGAAAAACAAAGTTTTACTAGGTAGATGAACTAGAGGGACATATTTCAGGGACACCATAGGAGTTAGAAAGTGATGGGGAATTCAAAGATAGGGGAGAACTGGGGGTCCCAAAGTCTGGGTATAACTTAGCCCAAATTGTCATCTGATTCATGAATCATGCATGTACTGGCAGACGCCAGCTGAGAATGAAAATTCGGTTGCTGCCCATCATAGAGGACCAGAGTTTAAAGATTGAGTTCAGCAGATCGTTAAAATAAACAGATCAATGATTTTCAGAATTTAACAGAATTCAGACAATGAATCTTCCACAATGTCTAAGTTACAATCCAAAATTACTTATGTATGACATGTAAGAAGCTGGACTTGTGACCTATACCCAAAAAAGAAATCAGTAATGAGAGACCAACCCCAAGATGCCTGAGAAGTTAGAATTGCCAGACAAAGTTTTGGTTTTTGTTCTGTTTTTTTGAGACAAAGTCTCACTCTATTGCCATGGGTAGAGTGGCATGGCATCATTATAGCTCACAGCAACCTCATACTTTCAGGCTTGAGCAATTCTCTTTCCCTTAAGTAGCTGGGACTACAGGTGCCTGCTATTATGCCCAACTAGTTTTCCTATTTTTAGTAGAGATAGGATCTCACTCTTGCTCAGTCTGGTCCTAAACTCCTGAGCTCAAATAATCCACTTGCCTAGGCCGCCCAGAGTGTCAGGATTACTGGTGTGGGTCACCACACCCGGCCTAGAGAAAGGAATTTAAATCAGCTATTATAACTATGCTCAAGAATAGTAAAAGAAAATTAAGCATCTACTGAATAAACAGACAACAATCTCAACAAAAAATAGAAATAATAAAATAATAAAATGACAATTCCAGAATTGAAAATTACAATATCTATAATAAGATATAGAGCATTTCCATAACTCTAGGTTTCCTCATGATTCTTCCCAGTCATTATTAACATATTCCTCCCCTCAAAAATAACCAATATTCCAACTTATATTACCCTAGATTAGTTTTGCCTGTTATGTAAAGAGAATCATATAGTTTGTACTGCTTTATGCTGGCTTCTTTTGTTCGACATAATGACTATGAGATCCACCTTGTTTCATGTATTAGTAGTTTTTCATTTTTGTTGCTGAGTAGTATTCCATTGTCTGATTCCACTGTTTATCTATTATGTTGCCAGACTCATAATAGTTTTTGGCTACTAAGAATAAAGTCACTGTGGCTGTTTCCTTATTGGAGCAATCCACTCTCTCTACAGACATTGAGAGTGTACAATCTTTTCTATACCCAGTGCTTAATAAATCTTGCCATGCTTGATAAACCTGGCTTGCTTAAAAAGAAAAAAGCCCTACTTTCCTCTTTCTTTCTCTCTTTCTCTTCTTCTTCCTCTTCCTCCTCCCCTTCAACAATTCCCCCCTCCACTTTAAAAAAAAAACAACAGAATAAAACCACTATGAACATTTTTGTTAAAAGTCGTTTTGTAGAAACATATCTGTATTTGTCTTGAATAAATACTCAGGAATGGAATTGCTCAATGATATGGTTATTTTTTGTTTGTTTGTTTAGTAGGCCTGGGCTGGGTTGGAACCTGCCAGCCCCAGTGCACCGGGCCAGCGCCCTGACCACTGAGCTACAGGCACCCAGCCTGGGTGATGTCATAGATGTCTATTTAACTTCGTAAGACACTGGCAAAAGGTCTTCCTAAGTGGACTTACCAATTTATACTTCCTCGAGTAGAGTATGAAAAGTTCCATTTGCTCTGTATTTCTCCAACAGTTGCCATTGTCAGTCTTAATTTCAGTTATTCTGATGGGTATGCAATAACTTGATGTTATTTTGATTTGCGCTTTCTTTTTTTTTGAGATACTCTCACTTTGTCACCCTTGGTAGGGTGCAGTGACATCATAGTTCACAGCAACCTCAAAGTCTTTGGCCCAGGTAGTGCTCTTGCCTCAGTTTTTCATTTTTAGTAGAGACAGGGTCTCACTAATAGCTCAGGCTAGTCTCGAACTTGTAAGCTCAAGCAATCCACCCATATGAGCCTCCCAGAGTGCTAGGACTACAGGCATGAGTCACCATGCCCAGCCTTTTGATTTGTACTTTCCTGATGGTTAATAAAGAGAATCTTGTCACAGGCTTATTGGCCATTATGATATCCTTTTTTGCTTTGTGCCTTTAAAGTCTTTTATTATCCTACTGAGGGCCTAGATGGACCTACGGCAAATAGGCACTCCACCTCATCAATAATGAAACAAAATAAAGTTTAGTCATTATTGATGGGAGGCCTAACGTAGCCATGCCCGAACCATTCCCCCTTCTTCTCCTCTCCACCTCCCCCCCCCAGAAATTCAAGCCCAAAGACCCTAATCTGACAGGCAAGCTGTGAAATGTGCCCCATATAAAAGTGGTTTCTAACTGCCCCTGGGTGCAGATGCCATCTTTGCACTGCCCAGGTGGGTCACCTTCCCCTTTTCAATAAAGCTGGCCTCAATATCTCTGCAGCCTCATCTCTGGACACCATCATTTACACCAGTCCCTCCATCCTCTGTCAGGGAGATATAGTTTCCTTCTCTTCCTCCACCCCCCTCCTCCTCCTTTTTTTGCTGAGGTCACCATGTTGGGAGAGGGAGAGCTCTCTAATACTTTTTGATAGGAGAGTATTAAGGTTTCCAATTATAATTATAAAAATTTTCCTCTTTTAATCCTGATATTTTTTCTTCACATATTTTGACCATATGACATTAGGTGAAGGATTCCAGTGCTAGATAAGGTGGAGTAAACACATACCAACTTTTCTCCTACTCTGAAAACAACTACAAAACCTGGACAGATGCATGAGCAGCTGTTTAAAAACTCCAAAATACAAATATCAGCAGGATTATCAGGGAAGAACACCATAATTTGATATTATAATGCTATCAAACTGTTGGTGAGTGTACCATTATTTTTTCCTCTAGTATTCCCCAGCATAAACTCTAAGCAGTGCAAACCCCAGAAGTGAGAGCTGACTACAGACTCACAAAGATTCAGAAGAAATCTCTGATTTTCTGGCTACCTGGGAAACACAGATTGTCAGGTCTGCATTCGGAGGCATCCAACCTGCTATATGGGGTCCTGATATATGAAGTGCACAGGCATCACTTGGACTGACTATTGCCACTTCTCATGGGATTGTCTAAGTCTCAATCCTCTCCCCCTCCAGGAAAAAATGCTGCTTCTTATTTGCACACACATCACAATCTTAATCTCAGGCCTCGCTCTCTAAGTGGCATAATTTCACCAGAATGATTTGAGCTTTCAATGGCACTCTGGGGAAATTTCAATTTCTTGAAAATTGTTCATTTGAGAGGCATCTTAGGGAAAAAAAGGAATAAGATTTCTCTTGCTATATGGGAAGCAATTTTTTTTAAATTGGTATGCAAGGGACTCCAAGTATCTGATTCAAAAACTGTTACACTAAAAGATTGTTTTGCCAAAGCTAATGAACAATTTGACAAACTTAACAACAAATGGATTCATCGCTCTAGTAAATTCCCCTCCTCTTGTCCTCCAGTGACTTCCCCACATCCAGCTCCCCCTCTTACCCTTATCCTTCCACTCTTTTTCTCTACCTCTGTTGACACCTCCCTCCTCTTCCTATTGCTCAAACCCCCTACATTAGCCGGGTCTGCAGACAAATGTAGAATCTAAAACTTGGAACTGAGCTAAATCAAGGATTTTTCTAAACCAAGACAATACCAGCAACTATTCATAGAAGAATTTAGAGTTCTTTTGGGTGCCTGTGACCTAGGGTTATGGGATCCTATATCTACTTGCACACATACGATTTTAACCTCAGGTGCCACATCCTGTATGGTAAAAACTGATTAGACTGACCTAGAAAGAGACCCAGAGGAGGATCACTCTTTCCATAACAAATCTGAGGAGGGTATGGAGACACCTGAAAAAAAAAAAAGATTAAAGTCTTCTGAAGCTCATGCCTGAAACATTTCCAGTAAAAAATGGGAATGACATCACAGAAAATGGCAGAGTAGGGAGCTCAAAGAATTCTGAAACAACTTTTAGTAAGCTGGCAAAATCTTAACAGAATTGACTTTTTCAGAACTCTGTAATCCAGTTTTAAGAAGTTATGGCAACCAAGGGAGTGCTTAATGAAAATAAAGGTGGCTGAATTCTGGCAAAAAGCATTCTGGTAGTTTCACTTACTTGCCTACCATTCCCTATTTCCAGCATCATGAGGCCAGGGTCTGCATTTCAAGTATGGCTTATTGGTGCCAGGGGGCCAATAAAAACCTGTGGTTTTATATTTTGAGCGGTCCAGTAGTACCCGGAGGAACCAATGTAAAAGCTAAGCTTTGTTTTGTAACCCTTCCCCCTCTGGTTGGAGTGGTTTATAGCAGTGGTATCTGTAGAAATAAAGACATACACTACTTGTGTTCACCTTGGGTAATGGACAGCAGGTAGGACAAGCAGCAAACAAAAGCTTGGGAAGTAGGAGGCTGTAGAGGAAGTTACTTGGAAAAATAAGGTCTAGGAAGGGCCATTATATACCAGGGCTGCTGGTGTGCATCATACATGACCAGGACTGGATGCATGTTCATAAAAGACCCAAGAGTAGCTTAGGCTTGCACCTCTGAAGGATCTGTGGACTTCATGTAAGCAAAAGTTAAAGGCTAAGGCAGAGCTATAAATGAGCTGGCTTAGCACTGAAAGAGTGGACCAATTCAAAGCCAAGTTGCATATACACACACACAAAAAATGGAAAATTTTGTCTTATTTTGTTTTTGGCTCAATGCATTTAAGGAAATCTTTGTCAGGTCCCAGCTGACCTCTGATATAATGGAACAGAGACCTCAGTGACCACACACAAAAAGGAAGACAGTCTTTTTTTAAAAGTTTGGAAAACTCACTAAAATTGACGTCTGTGCTGTGCTCCTCAGTAATCAACAACAGCAGCAGCTGGGGAAGGGGAAAGCATTTGATTTCTAGAGTTATCACATTATAATATTCAAAATGCCTAATCTTTTCTTTTTAATTTCAGAGTATTACAAGGGTACACATACTTTAGTTACATAATTTGCTTCTGTACATTGTAAGTTAAAGTTGTAAGTGTGCCCTGCACCTGGAATATGTGCATTGCATCAGTCAGGTGTGAATTTGCCCTACCCTTCTTTCCCCCATACTTACTTTATCAGGTCCCTTCATAGTCACCACTTGCCGGGGCCCAGGGCTGGCCAGGTCTCCAGACCCAGCTTATATAGGTGCAGACTGCTATGCTGTTGTCTCCCTCGGGAACAATTACCCTTAGGGGCCTGAGGGCTATTTGCTTTAGCAGAAGGAAGAGAGAGAAACAGTATTTGAGGGAGAGAGCAGTCTTATTAGACGACATCTTAGCAGTCTTTGTAGAGAGATGCTGTGCAGGTGTTCTGAGGGCAGGAGAAGCGAAAGAGTCAGAGTGAGCTGGTCTGTGAAAGAAAGAATACTCGCTCTCCACTGCCTTCTCCTGCAGCTTCTTATAGACATAATCCCGTGGTTCTTGCACCACAGGTGTAGAGACTGCTAATCCCTGATGCTCTCATCTTGCAAGCTCTCACGTTCTCATGTTGAGAGCTGAAACCCTTCCCCATGCCCTTATCACCAAGGTGTTTCTTATGATTACTGAATGTTCTGAGCTTAGCTCTCGCTTCTCCTTGCCATGAGCTATATAGTCGGCTACATGACTTAATTTCTGTTAAATTTTACTTCCATATGTGCTCATAAGTATTGATTGATGAGTTCTAATTTAGTACTGAGTATATGTGGTGTTTGTTTTTCCATTCTTGGTGATACTTCGCTTAGAAGAATGGTCTCCACTTTGACACAGGTAATTACAAAAGATACCAGATCACCATTTTTTTAAATGACTGAGTAGTACTCCATGGTATACATATACCACATTTTATGAATCCATTCATGTATTGACAGGCACTTGAGTTGGTGCTACATCTTTGCAAGATGTAGAATGGGTTGCCATAAACATTCAAGTACTAATGTCTTTTTTATAAAATGTCTTTTTTCCCTATTGTGGGATTGGTAGATCTACTTTTAGTTCATTATGGTATTTCCATGCTACTTTCCATAGAGGTGGTATTAATTAGTTTGCAGTCCCACTAGAAGTGTGTAAGTGTTTCTTTTTCCCTGCATCCATGCCAGCATCTGTTGTATTGGGACTTTTTAATAAAAGCCATTCTCACTGGAGGTAGGTATCACCTCAACATCTCTAATCATCAGGGAAATGTAAATCAAATCTCATTAGAGGTAGGCATTTATTCATGTGTTTGTTGGCTATTAAACTATCTTCCTTTGAGAAGCTTCTGTTTCCGTCTTTTGCACATCTTTAATGGGCTTGTTTGATTTTTTTCTTGCTGATTTGCTTTAGTTATTTGTAGATTGCCGTTATTAGCTCTTTATTGGATGCATAGCATGCACATATTTTCTCCCATTCTGTAGATTACCTATTTAACTCTATTGATTGTGTCTTTAGCCATGTAGAAATTTTTTTGTTCTACGGTGCATCTTAGAAGAGTACAGGTGAACCTTACTAAATGCAGAATACAAATGTCTTCATATAATAACTGAAAAAATGCCAGGAAGGTTATGTTAATCAGTTTGATGAAAATAGTTAAGATTGTATATGAAACCAGCACATTGTACCCCTTGATCGCACTATTGTACACAGCTATGATTTAATAGTAAAGACAATAAAAAAAACAAAAAGAAATTTTGTTGTTGTTGTTGTTGTTGCAGTTTGGCTGGGGCCAGGTTCAAACGCACCACTGTTGGTATATGGGGCTGGCGCTCTACTCACTGAACCACCGGTGCTGCCCTTTAAAAATTTTTTTTTTTTGAGACAGTCTTAAGCTGTCACCCTGGGTAGAGTGTCATGGCATCACAGCTCACAGCAACCTCAAACTTGTGGGCTTAAAGTGATTCTCCTGCCTTAGCCTCCCAACTAGGTAGGACTGCAGGCACCCACCACAATGCCCAGCTATTTTTTTGGTTGTAGTTGTCATTGTTGTTTGGCAGGCCCAGGCTGGATTCGAACCCACCAGCTCTGGTGTATGTGGCTGGTGCCCTAGCTGCTGAGTTACAGGTGCTGAGCCTAGAAATGTTTTAATTTAATCAGGTCCCATCTGTTTATTTTTGTTGTTGTTGTGATTGCTTTGGAGGCCTTCTTCATAAATTCTTTCTCTAGGCCAAGAGTTTTTCCAACATTTTCTTCTAGAATTCTTATCATTTCATACCTTAGGTTTAAGTCTTTTATCCATCATGAATTAATTTTTGTTGAGTAGTGAAAGGTATAGATCCTATTTCAGTCTTCTACATGTGGCTATCCAGTTTCCCCAGAACCATTTATTTTTTTAGAGATAGAGTCTCACTTTATTGCCCTTGGTAGAGTGCCATGGCATCATAGCTCACAGCAACCTCCAGCTCTTGGGCTTAGATGATTCTCTTGCCTCAGCCTCCCAAGTAGCTGGGACTACAGGTGCCCGCCACAACGCCTGGCTATTTTTTTTGTTGCAGTTTGGTCAACCCGCCACCCTTAGTATATAGGGCCGGTGCCCTGCTCAGTGAGCTGCTCCCCAGAACCATTTATTAAATAGAGAGTCTTTTCCCCAGTGTATGTTTCTGCCTACTTTATCAAAGATCAGTTGGAAATATGGGTTCTCTATTCTGATTTATAGGTCTATATCTCTGTTTTGGTGCCAGTACCATGCTGCTTTGGTTACTTTAGCCTTGTACATGTAGTATAGCTTGAAGTCTGGTAAAGTGATGCCTCCCAATGTTTTCTTATTATGTAAGGTTGTATCCGCTATTCAGGGTCTTTTCTGTTTTCATACAAAACATAAAACTATTTTTTCTAGATTTGCAAACAATGATATTGGTATTTCAATGGGGATTGTGATGAATCTGTAAATTGCTTTGGGTAGTATAGCCATTTTAACAATGTTGATTTTGTCAATCCATGAGCATAACATATTTTTCCATCTGTTTACATCCTCTGCAATTTCTTTCCCCCGTGTTTCATAGTTCTCCCTATGGAGGTCTTTCACCTCCTTAGTTAAATATCTTCCTAGGTATTATATTTTCCTTGTTGCTACTGTGAAAAGTATTGCATCTTTTATTTTGTTTTCAGTTTGACTATTGTTTGGGGTATATGAAAGCTACTGATTTGTGTACATGGATTTTGTAACATGAAGTGTTGTTGAGATTATTTATCAATCCCAATTCTTGGTTGAATCTTTGGGGTTTTCTAGACACAAGATCATATCATCAGCAGCAAAGAGTGATAGTTTGACTTCTTTCTTCATTTGGGTACACTTGATTTCCTTCTCAACTGATTGTTCTGGCTAGGATTTACAGCACTGTATTGAATAAAAGTAGTGAAAGTGGGAAACCTTTTCTGGTACCAATTCTAAGTGGAAATGAATGCTTTCAGCTTTTCCCTTTCAACAGGATAGTGGTTGTGGGTTTGTCATATGTGGCCTTTATAATTTTGAGATATGTGTCAATTATACCAATTTTGTTGAGCATTCTTATAAAAAGGTGCTGAATTTTGTCAACTGCTTTTTCTGCATGGATTGAAAGGATCATATGGTCTTTGTTTTTGCATCTATTTAGATGGATTACATTTATAGATTTGTGTATGTTGAACTACCCTCACATCTCTGGGATAAAGCCCACTTAGTAATGATGAATTGTTTTGTTTTGTTTTTGATGTGTGCAGCTGAATTCAGTTTGCTAAGACTTTATTAAGAATTTTTGCATCTTCCCTTAATCTGTAGCAAAAAAACTGAAAGGCATGTAAAGAAATTGGAAATATGGTTTACTCACAGGAAAAAATTAAATCGACAGAAACCATTCCTGAGGAAGCTCAAACATTGGACTTATTAAATAAATACTTTAAATCAATTATCTTAAATATGCTCAAAGAGATATATAAAAACATGGAAAAAGAACTAAAGGAAGTTGTGGAAACAGTGTATGAACAAATAGAGAATATCAATAAAGAATTGAAAATTATATAGAGAAACCAAATAGAAATTATCTGAATGAAAGGATAATAGATGAAACTTTAAAATTCTGTTCAATAGCAAATTTGAGCAGGCTGAATAAATAATTACCAAACTGGAAGATAAAACTTTCCAGTGTGAGAAGCAGAAAGAAAGAAGAATAAAAGATAACATATAGAGCTCAAGGAACCTGGAGGAAAATCATAGGCATACCAATGTACACATGGGTCACAGGAGAAGAGAGAGAGGAAAAGAAAGAGACAGAAAGAATATTTGAAGAAATAATGTACAAAAACTTCTCAAATTTGATGAACAACATGAATCTACACATGTAGGCAGTCCTTCAAACCCTAAGTAGGATAAAGTCCAAGAGATCTAAACATATTATAATCAAACTGTAAAAAACATGACAGAGAATCTTGAAGACAATAATGGAGAAGCAACTTATATACACGGGATCCTCTGTAGGATTAAAAGCTGATTTCTCACCAGAAAGCATGGAAGCAAGAAAGCAGTAGGATGACATATTTAGAACACTGAAAGAAAAAGCTATCAACCAAGAACTCTGTATTTTTTCCCTGTAAGTTTGCATTACCACTAATATCAGATGTCATTTTCCCTTCAGCCTAAAGAATTTCTTTTAGGATCTTTTTTTTTCATGTTGTAATTTATTTATTTATTTTTTATTTCAGGTTAATTTGAGGGTACAAAGAAATAGGTTACAGTGTTTGCATTTGTTAGGTAGAGTCCCTCTTATAATTGTGTCCTGCCCCCAAGAGGTATACTATATGCTCTAATATTGTCCCATTAAGTGGGAGCACACCCCTCCCCCTCCCTTGTTCCCTCTCTCCCACCTTGAATTGATTTGAGTTTTTCTCTTATGTGAGTGTGTATTAGATCTTCTACTGGCTTCATATTAGTTTTGAATACATTGGATACTTGCTTCTCCATTTTTGTGATATTTTATTTAAAAGAATGTGTTTCGGCTTGGTGCTTGTAGCTCAGCAGCTAGGGTGCCAGCCACATACACCAGAGCTGACAAGTTCGAATCCAGCCCAGGCCTGTCAAACAATGACAACTACAATCAAAAAATAGCCAGGCACTGTGGTGGGCACCTTTAGTCCCAGCTACTTGGGAGGCTTGGGAGACAAAAGTATCACTTGAGCCGAAGAGTTTGAGGTTGCTGTGAGCTGTGACACCATAGCACTCTACTGAGGGTGACAAAATGAGACTGTCTCAAAAAAAAAAAAAGAATGTGTTTCAACTCCATCCAGGTTAATACAAAAGATGCAAAGTCTCCATCTTTTTTAATAGCTGAATAGTATTCCATGGTATACATTATACCAGTTGTTAATCCATTCCTGAGTTAGTGGGCATTTGGGTGGTTCCATATTTGGCGATTGTAAATTGAGCTGTGATAAACAATCTAGTGCAAATGCCTACTAGATGCCTAGTAAGGGGATTGCAGGATCAAATGTGAGGTCTATTCTGAGTTCTTTGACAATTCTCCATACTTCTCTCCAAAGAGATTTTATTAGTTTGCAGTCCCACCAATGGTGTAAAAGTGTACCCTTCTCTCCACATCCATGCCACTGCCTGCAGCTTTGAGAGTTTCTGATGTGGGCTAGTCTCACTGGGGTTAGGTGATAGTCTCACTGGGGTTAGGTGATACCCTCAGGGTGGTTTCGATTTGCATTTCTCTGATGATTAGAGACAATGATAATTTTTTCAAATGTTTGTTCACCACTCCTCTGTCTTCCTCCAAGCAGGTCCTCTTCATGTCTCTTGCCCAGTGGTAAACAGGACTGTTTGGTTTTTGTTGATTTATTTCAGTTCTTTTATGAACCCTTTGTCTGATTCATACCATGAAAATATCTTTTCCCATTCTGAAGGTTGTTTTTTCACTTTAATTGTTGTGTTTTTAGCTGTGCAGAAGCTTTTCAGCTCAATTAAGTCCCAGGTGTTTTTTTTTTTTTTTCTGTTGTTATGATTGCTGCCGAAGTCTTCTTCATGAAATCTTTCCCCAGTCTGACATCAAGAGTTTTTCTCACACTGTCTTCTAGGATTTTTATCATTTCATGTCTTAGATTTAAGTCTTTTATCCATCTTGAGTTAATTTTTGTAAGTGGTGATAGGTGTGGGTCCAGTTTCAGTCTTTTACATGTGGTTATCCAGTTCTCCCAGCAACATTTGTTGAACAGGGATTCTTTTTCCCACTGTATGCTTTTGTTTGGTTTATAAAAGATCAGATGGCAACTAGAGACTGCTTTCATCTCTTGATTTTCTATTCTGTTCTATACATCTATATCTTTAATTGTGTGCCAACACCATGCTGTTTTGATCACTGTGGACTTGTAATATAACCTGAAATCTGTTATAGACAAATAAAATAAATAAAGGTTTTTATAAATAAAAACCTGAGTGATGTTTTTATTACTGAGAATTGCCTTGGTTATGTATTTTTTTTCTAGTTCCATACAAAATGAAGAACTATTTTTTCCAGTTCTTCAAAGTATGATGTTGGTGTTTTAATGGGGATTGTGTTGAATCTGTAGACTGCTTTGGGTAGAAGATAGCCAATAACAATGTTGATTCTTGGGCCAGGTACAGTGTCTAATGCCTGTAATCCTAGCACTCTGGAAGGCCGAGGCGGGTGGATTGCCTGAGCTTACAGGTACGAGACCAGCCTGAGCAAGAGTGTAAGACACCATCTCTAAAAATAGCCAGGTATTGGGAGGGGCACCTTTAGTCCTGCCTACTCAGGAGGCTAAGGCAAGAGAATCCCTTGAGCCCAAGAGTTTGAAGTTGCTGTGAGCTATAAAGCCATGGCACTCTACCAAGGGCAACAAGTGAGACTCTCTCTCTAAAAACAAACAAACAAACAAACAAACAAACAACAACAACAACAAAAAAACATTGATTATCCCCAGCCAAGATCCTGGTATATTCTTCCATTTGTTAATGTCTTTTGTTATTTCTTTTCTTAGGGTTTCATAGTTCCCTTTGTAGAGATCCCCCACCTCTTTTGTTAGGTATATTCCTAAGTATTTCATTTTTTTGGAAGCAACTGTGCAGGGAATTTTGTCCTTGACTTGGTTCTCATCTTGGCTGTTATTAGTGTATACAAAGGCTACTGATTTGTTGACATTGATTTTATACCCTGAGATGTTAATATATTTCTTGATCACTTTCAGGAGTTTTATGGTTGAGTCTCTGGGGTTTTCTAAGTATAAGATCATCAGCAAAGAGCATGAATTCGACTCACCTTTCCCCCATTTGTATGTCCTTTATATCCTTCTCTTGCCTGATTGCATTGGCTAGAACTTCCAGAACTATGTTGAAAAGTAGTGGCCATAGTGGACATCCTTGTCTGGTTCCAGTTCTAAGTGAAAAAGCTTTCAGCTTTACTCCATTCAGTAGGATATTAGCTGTGAGTTTGTCATAGACGGCTTCAATGAGCTTAAGAAATGTGCCACCTGGGCGGTGCCTATGGCTCAGTGAGTAGGGCACCTGCCCCATATATCAAGGGTGGCGGGGTTGAACCTGGCCCCAGCCAAACTACAACAACAACAACAACAACAACAACAACAAAAATAGCTGGGCGTTGTAGTGGGCACCTGTAGTCCCAGCTGCTGGGGAGGCTGAGGCAAGAGAATTGCCTAAGCCCAAGAGCTGGAGGTTGCTGTGAGCCATAGCACTCTACCGAGGGTGACATAGTGAGACTCTGTCTAAAAAAAAATAATTACCTTAATAATGTTCTATTCAATTTTTTTGGCTCCTGGCAACAACAGACACTTGTGTGACACACAAAAAGGCAAGAAAAACATAGTCTAAAGAGATGAAGCTTATATTGGAAACAAACTCACATATGACACTGATGTAGAAACTATTAGACATTAACTATGATTGAAATGTTAAAGAATCTAAAGGAAAAGGTAGATAGCACAGCACTCTGCCAAGGGTGAGATTCTGTGTCTAGGAAAAAAAAAAGAAAAGAAATGTGCCACCTATGCCTATTTTCTTAAGTGTTTTTGTTAGAAAAGAATGCTGAATTTTATCGAATGCTTTTTCTGCATCTATTGAAAGGATCCTGCAGTCTTTGTTTTTGCTTCTATTGATATGGTGAATTACATTTATTGATTTGCGTATACTAAACCAGACTTGCATACCTGTGATGAAGCCTATTTGATCATAATGTATAATTTTTTTAATGTGTAGCTGTAGTCAATTAGCCAAGATTTTATGGAATAGTTTTGCATCAATATTCATTAGTGAAATGGGTCTGTAGTTCTTCTTTTTAGTTGGGTCCTTTCCTGGTTTTGGAATCAGGGTGATGTTTGCTTCATAGAACATGTTTGGGAAAGTTCTTTCCTTCTCAATGTTTTGGAATAGGTTCTGCAGTATAGGTATAAACTCATCTTTTTTTTTTGAGACAGAGTCTCAAGTTGTCCCCTTGGGTAGAATGGTATGGCGTCACCGCTCACAGCAACCTCCAACTCTTGGGCTTAAGCGATTCTCTTGCCTCAGCCTCCCTAGTAGCTGAGACTACAGGGACCTGACACAACGCCTGGCTATTTTGTTATTGTTGTTGTTGTAGTTGTCATTGTTGTTGGGCAGGCCCAGGCTGGATTTGAACCCGCCAGCCTGGGCTGTATGTATGTGGCTGGTGCCCTAGCCACTGAGCTACAGGTGCTGAGCCTGGTGTAAGTTCATCTTTAAAGGTCTGATAGAATTCTGTTGTGAAGCCATCTGGTCCCTAGCCGCTGTATGTGGCTGGTGCCCTAGCTGCTGAGCTACAAGTGCTGAGCCTGGTATAAGCTCATCTTTAAAGGTCTGATAGAATTCTGTTGTGAAGCCATCTGGTCCAGGGCTTTTTGTTGTTGTTGTTATTGGAAGCTTTTTTATTGTTTCTTCAATCTCAGTGCTTCATATCGGTCTATTCAAGAGATCTATTTCTTCCTGGTTAAGTCTAGGGAGGCACTATAATTCCAGGTATTGGTCAATTTCCTCCACAGGGTCAAATTTCTGGGCATAGTTTTTTTTGTTGTAGTCAGAAATAATCTCTTATATCTCTGTTGTAACACTTATTATTTCCCCCTTTTTGTTTCTAATTGAGGTTATTAAAGATTTTATTTTTCTGTTTCTAGTTAATCTGGCCAATGGTTTATTGATTTTATTTATCTTTTAAAAGTAACAACTTTATTTTTCATTAATTTTCTGAATGATTCTTTGTTTTCAATTTCACTTATTTCTGATTTAATTTTAGTTATTTTTTTTCTTCTGCTGGGTTTGGTATTGGATTGCTTTTCCTTTTTTTCCATTTCTTTAAGATGATTTATTAGGTTGTTAATGTGCTCTCTTTGTGTTTTTGGGATGTAGGCATCTAATGTGATAAAGTTCCCTCTTAGGACTGCTTTCATAGTATCCCACAGGTTTTGGTGGCTTGTGTCTTCCTTGTTATGTTCAAGGAAGTTAATGATTTCCTCCTTTATCTCTTCCTTGACCCAAATGTCATTCAGCACAAGGTCATTTAGTTTCCATGGCTTTGCGTGTGGATGAAAATTTTTGTTGGCAATTGAGTTCCACCTTTATTGCCTTGTGGTCTGAAAAGATACAAGCTGTAATTTCAATTCTTTTGGTTTTGTTGAAGTTTTATTTGTGTCCTAGGATTTGAGCTATTTTGGACAATGTTCTGTGGGCTGACAAGAAGAATGTATATTCCTAAACTTTGGGATTATGTGTTCCGTATATGTCTATTAGGCCCAATTGTTCTAGAATCACATTTAAGTTCCTTGCATCTTTATTCAGTTTGTTTAGAGGATCTGTCCAGCTCTGTAATAGATACCCTATTGCTCACACCAATTAAGGTCTGTTTCATAAATCTGGGAGCATTTACATTGGGTGCATGAATATTTAGAACTGAGTTGTCCTCTTATTGTATTGTTTCCTTGACCAGTATGAAATGACCTCCTTTAGGAATTCTTGAGAACAAGTCAGCTGATGATGAATTTTCTCAGCTTTTGTTTATCTGAAAGTGTATTTTATTTTAGCTTTATTTATTTATTTATTTTTAGGACAGAGCCTCAAGCTGTCGCCCTGGGTAGAGTGCTGTGGCATCACAGCTCACAGCAACCTCAAACTCTTGGGCTTAAGTGATTCTCTTGCCTCAGCCTCCCAAGTAGCTGGGATTAGAGTTCCTAGCCACAACACCCAGCTATTTTTTTGTTGTAGTCGTCATTGTTGTTTAGCTGGCCTGGGCTGGGTTTGAACCCGCCAGCTAGGGTGCATGTGGCCAGCACCCTACCCACTGAGCACAGGCGCCACCATCTTCTGGCAGCTTTTAATGTCTTTGCTTTATCTCTGAATTTCAGCAGCTTGATAGTTATATGCCCATTTTAAAAAAATAGTTATACTCTTCAGGATCCATTGGGCTTGTATGAGTTGTAAGTTCATGTCTTTTATGACTTTGCTTCGTACATTACATTCATCATTTCATTTTGCTATTTATATTATATTCAAAATCTCATCTATTTCTCAGTACATTCCAATGTGGTCTAAACTATTTTAAAAGTTTATAGAAAAGGAAGTTGATGCTTATAGTGGTTAAAAAAAACTTGCTCAACATCAAAGATCTGGTAAGAGGTAGGCTAAATCATTCTGACTGCACAGAGGTCTTGTTATGTCCTATTGAATCTGGGTTTTAGGATTGACTAACTCTATCTGAGAGGTCCACAAAGGCTTCAAAGGTAGGGAAGAACTTAATCTGAGCTTTGAAGTATGAGTGTAGGAAAAGGGTATTTCTTCCAATTTATCCTCTTTCCACTTTCTTTTCTGTTTTACTTTCTTTTCCTTTTTCTTTTCTTCCCTCCTTCCCTTCCTTCCTTCTCTTTCTTTCATTTTTTTCTTTCTCTTTTACATCTAATCTCTTCTTTCATCACCATTCTTGCCTTTGGTCTAAAGCTTTTATGTACATTTTAGGTACAACTGACCCAGGATATACATTAAAAGAGGGGATTTTCCTGGCCAAATCACCTTGCCTACTGAGGCATTGAGTTGCAGATCTGATAACTTTGGCATAGCACCAAGGATATAAGAGGCAGGAAGAGAAAGCAGCTTTCACAAAGGAAGATCATGGTGTTCAATCAGTATGGTAAAGCCAGGCCCTGATGAGCAGGGAAGGAAGAGGGATGACCATAGCTAGATCAGAGCTGAGTTGGCAGAGAACATGGGGACACCAGGCTAGGCCTTCAAAACTCAGATGGCTTGGACTGTGCATACTTTCTGCCAAAGATGCTCACACTGAAGGTACTTACCATCCTCTGGGTGCCCTCCCACAAAAGCCTCCTGCCCCAAGAAACTCTTGCATGGGCCTGTTTGTGAGAACTACTCTCACACTCCTAGAATGGAAGATATGAGAGCTATAAAAGCCTTTAGAAGCTTTATGGTCCAACTACTCATTTTATAGGTGGGAAAAATGAGGTCCTGGGCCAGGCAAAAGCCATCCCCACACATCAGCTGAGTGGAGACAAAATCAAGAGGGGAACCTGCCCAGCCCCATCTCTCAGACCCCTCTCTGGGGAGTCTAAGGTAGTAAATGATGGATTCCAACAGGTAGTGTGTGTATAATGGATACAATATCAATAGCCCTAATTATCAATAACACATTCTTACAATATGTAAGGTTGTGGGGTGTGGGTAACAGCCCACTAAACACAGTCTCTGACTTTGTTACCAAGGTACAAGAACTTCTATTAATAAAGTAACTTCTGTTTCAGAATGAAGAAGAGGGTCAGGAAAGTACCACCATTATTTGCTTGGGAGACAGACTTTCAGGCAGAAGTGAGAGTAGGGACATTGCAATAGTAATAGTAAGGGTTGGTCTACCCTTACTACACTCCATATGAGGCATCTTTGTTGTTGAACTTCCCTGAGACTCTGGGATAGAAATCTATTTTGCTTCCAGTATCACAAGAGGGTTTTGGGTTTTTTTTCTTTTCTGAGACAGAGTCTTACTATGCCACCCTTAGTAGAGTGCTGTGGCATCAAAGCTCACAGCAACTTCACCCTCTTGGGTTTACGAGATTCTCTTGCCTCCCAAGTTGCTGGGACCATAGGCGCCCGCCACACACCTGGCTGTTTTTTTGTTATAGTTGTCATTGTTGTTTAGCAGGCCTGGGCCACGGTCAAACCCACCAGCTCCGGTGTATGTGGCCAGCACCCTAGCTGCTGAGGTTTAGGCACCAAGCCATCTTTTTGTTTTTTGAGACAGTCTCTCTGTCATCCAGGCTAGACTGCAATGGTGTAATCATAGCTCACTGCAGCCTCAAACTTCTGGGCATATGTGATCCTCTCACTTCAGCCTCCCAAGTAGCTGAGGCTATAGGCTCACACCACACCCAGAGTATGTACTAGTGGGAAATAGGGATTTTGCTGGGGGCCCTGAGGTCTTGAACAAGCCTATATACTTATTCATTTTGAAGTTGTCTCAAATATATTTTTAAGGTCATTGTCACTCATGATTTCAAGCAGTTGATCCTCTTCTAGCATTCAACAAAGTTCAGTCACCTGGCTTATTCACAAATGGGTCAGGGATTCATTCCTTCCCAGTTCAGGGGTCTTTTATGCTTGGGAAGTAATGCTCAAACTCCATTGAAAGCTGAGATAAGTGATCATGCACCAGCTGAGAGGAAGAAGGGCCTGGCTCAGTCTCTTTCAAAATCTCTGCTAATGTTTGAAACATGTCAAAAAACCCATTGTTCACTCATTGCCCCCATAATTCCAGTTTGGCTTTGAGTGCAATCACTTTATCTGCCAACTTGAACACAGTTGTTGTTCTCCCCTGAATGACTTTGTTGAGTGGGTTGAATATATCACACATGTAAGCAACTTTTGTTATCCATTCTGTGTCACTGAAATGTTCTGCCAGAAGTGTCTGTTTTTCTAAAAGAAATCTCTGGAATGGCCCTTGCAACTCAAAAACTTTGGCCAGTGTTCTACTTTTACAAAGCCATCTTACTTCTGTGTAGAAGATAAGACACGTTTGTTCTGCATCCGTCTCTTCAGAGCTGCACGAACAGACATGAATTAAGGGCATGGGCGTGTATATTAACACGGTTAATAATTTTAATCACAACCTGCACAACATTTAGCTCAGGTGATATCTTTCAGCTAGCCAGCTTTTCTCTATGGATGACACAGTACATAGACTCACATTAACTTTGAAACTAGCCAGAAAGCTGTCCAGTCATGGCAGCCATTTTATCTGTGTACACACCAATACAAAATGACCAATTTAGTTTTCCTGATATGTAATCATTCAAATATTTGAATAGTTCTGTAGCTGCGGTGTTGGTTGGCAACAAAGCTGCATATAACATATCCTCATGCACATCTTCCTGAAAATATATAGCACAAAAACAAGCATTGTTGCCTTGTTGTCAACATTGGTAGACTCCTCAACCTGGATCGTGTACCATGGTGGATTGGTAGGATTACTCTCTAACAATTGTGCCTCAATATTCTCTGCTATTTCATCAATTCTAGTTATGGGGTAGCTGAAAGAGGAACACGTGCCATCTTTTGAACTGCAGCATCTCCTAAAAGTTCTCAGCAAATGTCCTTAGCAACCAGCAGAATCAATTCTTCATCAAGAGTAAAGGCTTTTTAGCTTTAGTAATGTGATTAGCTGCTAAGAGTGACATTCCATTGCAGACATTTGATGAAGAGGTAGGCTTCAATAATTGCTTCTGTTTCTCATGTTCACGTTTTTTACTTTTGAAAAACTCCAGAGGCTTGTCTTTTAATGCAAAGTACTTGGTCTCCATGTGGCAAAGCAGTGAGCTCCATGGCTTCATCAGATAGCCATATGTACGCAAAGCAGGCTTGGAGAATTGATAGTATAAGTAGGACTCCTGGAATTTTCTTTACTTTTATTTAAGACACAGTCTCACTCTGTTGCCTTGGGTAGAGTGCTGTGGTGACATAGGTCACAGCAACCTCAAACTCTTGGGCTCAAGAGATCCTCTTGCTTCAACCTCTCAAGTAACTGGGACTACAGACACCAACAATGCCCAGCTAGTTTTTCTATTTTTAGTAGAGATGGGGTGTTGCTGTTGCTCAGGCTGGTCTCCAACTCCTGAGCTAAGGCAATCCACCTGCTTTAGCTTCCCAAAGTGTTAGGATCACAGGTGTGAGCCACCAGGCTCGGTGGTATTTTCTTTTAAATGTAGCTTCCATTTTGTTGGCAGTTTTAAAGTCTTCTGCTGTCTCATTATTGGGTTTTCCCCCCTTTCAAAGAAGCTCTCCAGTGATGTTTGGTTTTTACTCATTTTTGCTAGAGTTAGCTTGTGGGCTTATCAAAATTGTGACTGAGACGAGTGTGCAGTGTAGAAAAAAGGCATAAATGGAAGTAATGTGGGGCCATGAGTGAACCAAAGTGTTGGATTCTGACCTAAAGCCTGACACCAGATGCAGCTTTATAACTGAAGATGCTCACTTGCCACTATAAAGCCTGCCACAACATTCAGCTTAACTGTCACTTGACACTCACTACTAGGGTTTTTTCTGTTGTTGCAATTTGACTGGAGCCAGGTTCGAACCTGCCACCCTCAGTATATGGGACCAGTGCTGTCCCACTACTAGGCTTTTGGTATGAATCTCCAAGCAAATTTTTAGAGACAGTCTCACTTTATTGCCCTCAGTAAAGCGCTGTCACGTCACAGCTCACAGCAACCTCCAACTCCTGGTCTTAGGCGATTGTCTTGCCTCAGCCTCCCAAGTAGCTGGGACTACAGGTGCCCGCCAACACCCAGCTATTTTTTGTTGCAGTTTGGCCGGGGCCAGGTTTGATCCCGCCATCCTCGGTATATGGGGCCAGCGCCCCACCCACTGAGCCACAGGCGCTGCCCCCAAGCAACTGACTTATTATGGTCTCTGTGCAGTCAAACCTTTCTGCTAATGAAAACTTATATGTGCAGCCACACCCAGTGCTAGCATCACAGCCTCTGCTCCACCTCAGATCATCAGGCATAGATTCTCATAAAAAGTGCAGAATCAAGATCCTTCATATGTGCAGTTTCTAGTAGGGTTCACGCTCCTATCATACTCTAAACCACCACTGATCTGACAGGAGGCAGAGCTTAGGCAGTGATGTGAGCGATGGGGAGAACCAGTAAATACAGAGGTTTCCCTCCCTCATCCACTGCTCTGGGTCCCTAACAGGCCACAGACCAGACCCACCCTGGGAGGTGGGGACTGCAGCTTCAGAAGGGTAAGCAATTCTGGACTGTTTCTTTTTTAGGTGGGGAAGGAAGTGGCTGGGATTAGTGTTGCAATACTGGACAGTGATGTGTGCAGTGAAAGCCACACTTCACAAGAGGCTAGGTGACCAGCTAAAAATGCCAAGGGCTTATTGTTAGTGGAAGAGTCTGTACAGTACAGGGTGGGAAATCATAAGGTCTAGTTGAGTCTTGGAAGTAAATCAACTGAGTTTTCATTTTCATTGTTGCTGTTTCTAGACAAAATGGGTATCTTGGCCACTAGATCTAATGTAGGACTGAACAAGCAGTCCTGGTGATTTCCAATTAATTGAATTGGTATCTTAATGGCTGTTCAGATTTATTATAAAAAGAAAGGAGGTGGGGGTAGGATTTGTGAATCTAGAATAATCTTTTGGGAGATAGCTATTACACCAGTCTTTGTGTCTAAACATGGCTATGTTTATTTTTTAACTTGAAAAGCATATATTTTACTTATGTATAACTGATCTAGGCATATCAACTCCCTTTTTGATGTCAGTTTTGCTTTAATATTAAAGTTGGTGGACAAAAAGTGCCACAATAGTTCTGAATTAAAGTTTGGAGAATTTTTAGATAAACCTAATCAACCCTTTTAGCCTTATTTTTATGTAGTGAACAACAACTCTTTGCGTTATCTGATGGTCACTTAAGAAAACTCAAATATAGTTTATGTATTAAATGCATTGATAGTTTTATTATTTTGAATTTGGGTGTGATGTTGAAAAGGCAAAATTAAAAATAGTTTTAGAAAAAACATGGAAAAAGTATCTAAAAATAGGAAATGATTTGATGACAAAGGAGTATCTGGGTAAAAATAGCTTAGCTTACAAGAATTCTCCTTTTACTTTTATATGATGCACAGATTGCCATAATTTTTTTTTTTTTTGAGATAGAGTCTCACTTTGTTATTTTTTTTTTTTTTGAGACAGAGCCTCAAGCTGTCACCCTGGATAGAGTGCCATGGCTTCACAGCTCATAGCAACCTCCCATTCCTGGGCTTGAGCGAGTCTCCTGCCTCTGCCTCCCAAGTAGCTGGACTACAGGCACCTGCCACAACGCCCGGCCATTTTTTGGTTGCAGCTGTCATTGTTGTTTGGCGGGCCCAGGCTGGATTCGAACCTGCCAGCTCAGGTGTACGTGGCTGGTGCATTAGCCTGTTGAGCCACAGGCGCCGAGCCACACTTTGTTACCTTTGATAGAGTGCTGTAGCATCATAGCTCACAGTAACCTCAAACTCTTGGGCTCAAGCGATTCTCTTGCCTCAGCCTCCCAAGTAGCTAGGACTACAGTTACCTACCACAATACCCAGCTAGTTTTTCTATTTTTAGTAGAGATGGAGTCTCACTGTTGCTCAGGCTGGTCTTGAACTCCTGACCTCAGGCAATCTAACCTGCCTTGGCCTCCCAGAGTGCTAAGATTACAGGAATGAGCCACCGTGTCCAGCATAATTGCAGCAATTTATTAATATATCTTCATATGCATGTGTTTAGGCTGTGAACCTATATTTAATAAATTTAAAGCTTATATCTACACCTTTAAAATATAATTTGTTAGTATATATATATATATTTTTGGTCTTTTGGTCTGCAGTAATTTGTTAGTATATTAAATAAAAATGTACACATCATGCTAAATTTACCATCTGAATAAGCAATTTATTAATGAACAGAAAACCATATCCATTATACTATAGTTAAATATTTGTATTTCTCTGTAATTGTTTAGCTGTTTTTCTCCATGAGCACTTCATATTATTTTAATAATTTTGAGGAGGCAAAAATAAAGAATATCCAAAGTCATTTTCATAGTTTTGTTAATTGACTGCCATTCTAAGAAATAAGTGTGAAAATTTTAGTGACCAGTGTTTTATATATGATTCTTATTTAAAAATTGTCCAGTCCTTAGCTGGGCATTGTGGTGGGTGCCTGTAGTCCCAGCTACTTGGAAGGCTGAGGCAAGGGAATCTCTTAAGCCCAAGAGTTTGAGGTTGCTGTGAGCTGTGATGCCATAGCACTCTACCGAGGGTGACATAGTGACACTCTGTCTCAAAAAAAAAAAAATATATATATAAATATAATAAATAAATAATCAACTTAACACTTAGATTCCTTCCTCTACCTCTGGGCTGTTGAGGTTAAAATTACTTACTCAAATCTTCTTACTCTTTGGGTAAAAACTAACCAGTGTACTTTCCCCCAATTTACACAACATTCACATAGCATAATGTAAGAGCAAGCACTCAGTCAGCAGGAGCTTGTATTTTTTACACAGACATCTTCAGACCCACGCAAGGTAGGACACCCTACACTGTGGCATAAAGTTTCTTTTCAACTAGACTGAGCTCTTAGAAGTTAGTGTCCTTTGGCTTTATATCCCATCCAGGCCTTATACATACTAGGCATTCAATAATTAGTTTTTTTTTTTAGTTTTTATTTATTTATTTATTTTTTGTGCCGTTTGCATACAGAGATAATTGTATTATACTTCTTCCCTTACAGTGCACATACATTTTCTTTCTTTCTTTCTTTCCTTTTCTGTTTTGTAGCGACAGAGTCTCACTTTTGTGGCGTCACACAGCTCACAGCAACCTCCAACTGCTGGGCTTAGGCGATTCTCTTGCCGAGGCGGGGCCTGAACTGGCCACCTTCGGTATATGGGGCTGGCGCCCTACTCGATAAGCCACAGGCGCCGCCCTCAATAATTATTGAATTAAAATTCATTTGCCTATAAGCTTATCAATAAATGAAATCTGGTTTCACATTTCAGGTAGCACTTTTTTTTTTTTTTTTGAGACACAGTCTCACTTTGTTGCCCAGAGTGCCGTGGCATCATAACTTACAGCAAACTCAAACTCATGGGCTCAAGCGATACTCAGTCTCCTAAGTAGCTGGGACTACAGGCACCTGCCACAATGCCCAGCTATGTTTTAGAGATGGGGTCTCACTCTTGCTCAGGCTGGTCTTGAACCCATTAAGTTCAGGCAATCCACCAGCCTTGGCCTCCCAAGTGCTGGGACTACAGGCATGAGCCACAGCGTCCAGCTCCAGCACTTCTGCTTTAATATAATGCTCAAA
The DNA here is from genome assembly GCA_963574655.1 of Perodicticus potto. Lineage (NCBI taxonomy): Eukaryota > Metazoa > Chordata > Mammalia > Primates > Lorisidae > Perodicticus > Perodicticus potto. The sequence goes on from CAUYRH010090415.1 coordinate 25,268, forward strand.
AACATTAAGACCTACAACAACAGGATGGGTATTTGGAGAACACTGGACATGCCAATGTTGTTGTTGCTGAGCCACATTTTACAAGAAACCAAAGAAAATAAAGGGTAATGAGAATGCAGAGGTTCTTCAACATCATCTTCAACCAGCTGCCACAGGATTTCTCATTACTGCACCTCAATTCTTACTTCTCTCCACCCCTCTTAAGTATATGAATTAGAAAATAAAAAGAAATAAAGTAATTCTCCTTATTGGCTCAGCGCCTGTAGCTCAGTGATTAGGGTGCTGACCACAAGCACTGGGGGCTGGTGGGTTTGAACCTGGCCTGGACCAGCTAAACAACGACAACTGCAACAACAAAAAAATAGCCAGGTGTTGTGGTGGGCACCTGTAGTCCCAGCTACTTGGGAGGCTGAGGCAAGAGAATCGTTTAAGCCCAAGAGTTGGAGGTTGCTGTGAGCTGTGATGTCACAGTACTCTACCAAGGGTGACATAGTGAGACTGTCTCAAAAAATAATAATAAAAAAAAATTCTCCTTGAAAGATTTCTTCCTCCTTTCCTTTTAAGCAGCAACCTCACCTATTGACATAGGTTCCTTAGGATTCAAAGTGCAACTCTGAAGCTGAAAACAGTAGGACAGTTTGTTTTTGAATAAATTCTAAAATGCTTTCATTTCATACCTTTGTTTCATGAGGAAAAAATTTACATAGAGCTGGATATAGTTTGCCCAGGTATTTAAGAAGATAAATACCATTTTGGTATCAAATTTAGGGATAAAATGAACCTGTGTTCACATACATATTTACAGATATGAAAGCATAAAATAGCCAATCTTCTTCTTCTTTTTTTTTTTTTTTTATTTAAGACAGTCTTACTTTGTCACCCTTGGTGGAGTGCTGTGGCATCACAGCTCACTGCAACTTCCAACTCTTGGGCTTATGTGATTCTCTTGTCTCCACCTCCCTAGTAGCTGGGACTACAGGCACCCACCACAATGCCTGGCTATTTTTCTTTTTTCTTTTTTTTTTAGCAGGCCCGGGCCAGGTTCAGACCCACCAGCCCCATAGCATGTGGCCAGCGCACTAACCACTGAGCTACAGATGCCCAGCCCTAACAGCTAATCTTGCTGTACCCAGCGTATCATAATTTTGACTGAATCTCTGTTCTCCAGCAGAAGAGACTGTAAGTTCCTGAAGGGCAGGAGCAATGCTTTCATCAGCTTTGGATTTCTCTAACACATAGCGCAGCGTTCACTCGAAGATATGAATTCAATTAAAGAAAACAATTTTTATAAAACAGTTAGTGACAACTGCTAAGGTGGCAGTGGACCCTAAACTAGCTGTTTAAACAATGCCATTCTTACCCATTTTAGAGTGAAACTGTAAGAGGAAAAGAGCCAGGCATGGTGGTTCATGCCTATAATCCCAGCTCCTTGGGAGGCTCAGGCAGGAGGATCATGTGAGGCCAAGGATTCTAGACCAGCCTTGGCAGTACAATAAGACCTTATCTCTATACGAAAAATTAAAATATTAGCTTGGTTTTGTGGTACATGCCTGTAGTTCCAGCTACTTGAAAGGCTAGGGCAAGAGGACCACTTAAGCCCAGGAGTTTGAGGTCATAGTGAGCTATGCTGATGCCACTAAATTCCAGCCTGAGTGACAGAGTAAGAACTCCCTGTTGCAAACAAACAAACAAACAAACAAACAAAAAGGGAAAAGGGAGAGAATTAAACTTTAAACTAAAATCTCAGAGTCAACAGTAAGGAAGAATCACAGCAGGTTTAGTCAGTGAAAATGACTAGTATTTAAAATCTATTTTAATAAAAACATTCTCATCATTTTAAAACAATTTGCATTGTTTAATCTGAAGCTGTTCTGGCATCAGGACTTAACTTTTCTGCTCCACAGGTTTCAGGTGCCACTGTATTACTAATTCTCCAGTGCTCTTGAGACATGTGTTAGACATGTCTGCCTCTGTTGGAAGTCCTTGTGGCAGCTTCAGGGGTTTGATTCTGTGACATAAGAGAACGCATTCACATAGGAGAAATAAATTCTAGTGTTCTGTACCATGGTGGGGTGACTATAGTTAACAATATTACATAGTTTCAAATAGCTAGGAGGAGGATATAGAATGTTCCCAACATGAGCAAATAAGAAATGTTTGAGATGAGGGATATGCTAATTATCCTAATCTGATCAGTATAAACTCTATGTCAGGGGTCCTCAAACTTTTTAAACAGGGGGCCAGTTCACTGTCCCTTAGACAGTTGGAGGGCTGGACTATAGTTTAAAAAAAAAAAACTATGAACAAATTCCTATGCACACTGCACAAAGACCTCCTAACTTCAGAAAAACAGGCCCCCCTTAACCGCAAAAAAAAAAAAGCCCTACTAACTGCAAAATAAAAAAAAAAAAAGACCTCCTACCTTCAAAGAAAAAATAATCCTAACTTGTTCTTACCTTGGTCCTCAGGCAAGTACCTGAGACTGAGAGGAGGAGTTGAGAGACAGAGAGAAGGAGGGAAGTCAGAGAGTGCGGCGCACACTGCGAGCCTGGGACGAGTTGGCTACTAAGTAGGACAAAAACACCTTGTGGGTTGCGTGTGGCCCATGAGCTGTAGTTTGAGGACCCCTGCTCTATGTATTGAAACATCATTATGTAGCCCATACATATGTCTAGTTAATAAAGTAGATAAAAAACTTCTTCAGAATATTAAAAATAAAGAAAATGTATGCTAGGTGTGGTGGCCCATGCCTGTAATCCTAGTACTCTGAGAGGCCAAGCTGAGTGGATTGCTTGAGCTTAGGAATTCAAAACCAACCTGAGAAAGAGCAAGACCCCATTTCTAAACACTAGCCCAGTGCCTGTAGTCTAGTTACTTGGGAGGCTAAGAGGATCACTTAATCCCAAGAGTTCAAGGTTGCTGTGAGTTGTGACACCATGACCCTCTACCAAGGGCAACATAGTGAGACTCTGTCTCAAAAAAAAAAAAAAAAAAGGAAATGCATTTAGAATTACACTAGGTAACTCATTTTTTAAACTGCTGAGATAAAAAACAAACCTTATCAAATGTTTGACCACTTTCAGTTTTGCATTCACTGAAGGGATATTCTTGTGAACTTGAGGGGTATGTGCCTATAAACAAAGAAAATGTTATAGATCAATTAAAAAAAGTTCCATGTTTCAGTAAAATGTTAAATTGAAGGCACATTCTGTCTAAAACTTACAAATAGGTTACACTAAGTAATACATTTAAACATAAAAAATAAATATATACTGTAAAATTTTAAAAGTGTAAAATTTGAAGCAAGTTTACACATCACTAAAGATGACTAAAACAGTTACTTACTTTTTCTAATCCAAGCATCTTTATTGTACCTTTTTCGCAGTATGGACGTCTTTTTGTACTTTTTATTCTAGTAACAAGATGCAGTTTATGGGGGTTCTGTGGATCCCCACCATACTTTTCATGATCTGCAGGTGAAGGCTGAAATACCTGGAAAGGAAGAATTATAAATGGTAAACCTTCAACTTAAACACAGTTTCTATGTACCTCCCGTTTGTGTTAAATCACACACAAAAAGCTATGTAATGACCTCATTCTTATTTAGTATATAATCCTCAACCTCAAGTTGAGCTGTACGTGTGTACCAGTCTGATTACTCAAATAGACAGAGCCTAAGAATTTCATACTTTAAAAGAAATACCACATAGGCAAGGATTATTTTTGTTTGTTTTGTTTTTTAATCTGTAGAACAAACCAGGAGCAATTAGATGACAATAAAGAACTCAAATTCCAGAAGAATGTATTAGCACTGCTATGAGTTGGGCTCTGGGCTATGCCCCTTCCTATTTCCAGAAGGTTAGGAGTTGGCTGTCAAGTAGGAGAACAAACATATAAAGACAACAAACGTGTATTACAAAAGGTAGGTACAAAGTCTTATAGGAGTAGAGACAAATGACTAGTGAACTTTGCCGATGAGGGATCAGAAACAGCTCCCCAGAGCTAATATTTGAACTGATTATCTAAGAATCAAAAGGTTCTAGGAAGCTATCCCATAGAAACACTCCCCTAAGTACACAAAATGTACTAAGTAAGGATGTGTATTTTAACATTATTTGTAGTACTGAAAAATTTAAGGCAACATCTATATTCCTCACTAAAATAACTAAATAATATGCATTCATTCTAAATAAGACTAATAAAATGAAATAAAATATGATTTAAGTACATAAATTCTTTTTTTTTTTTTTGAGATAGAGTCTATGTCATCCTTGGTAGGGTGCTGTGGCATCATAGCTCATAGCAACTTCAAACTCTTGGGCTTAAGTGATTCTCTTGCTTCAGCCTCCCAAGTAGCTGGGACTACAGGCACCCACCACAATGTCCGGCTATTTTTTTGTTGTTGTCACTGTTGCTTAGCAGACCCGGGCCCAGTTCGAACCCACCACCCCTTCTGTATGTGGCTGGTGCCGTAACCACTGAGCTATGGGTCCTGAGCTAAGATATCTTCATCCTTAGTGTAGTTTAGTAAGAATCGCTAACATACAAAACAGTACATGCATTGCATCTATTTGAGCATCCTTCCTATTGACACTTGAAGTCACCTAGCTTTGGCAAGCTTGATTACTAAATCATTTGAACTTTTATTTACTCATCATTGAGCAGAAATACAATTTTCTAGATGTTAAGATAGTATATCATGTAAGTGTGCGTATCTTTCCAATTAACAGGACCAGTTACATAATAACAAACGTTAATTTTATTTCTATAGAGGCATGTTTGTTTAATTTAAAATGTATTTGTTTGACTTCTAAATTATTCTTTGCATATGAAAAGCCATAACTACTTCACTTCATATAATTATTTTCTTCTAATCTTTACTAATATCTTCTAACCAGTGCATCAAATAACAATTATTTCTGGATCTCAGTCATATACGCAGAGAAAATTCAATCTCTAATCACCAATTTATCCCTGGGAATTATAAATACAGGATGAGAATTTAACATGAAGCTTTTCAAAACTATAAGGTCAGTTAAATATATCATAAATTTAAAATGTGCACAGTTGTATAAAATCAACGCAAGGAGGGAATACCATGAAGATGGCAATATAAGGAGACTCCCTCTTTTTTTTTTCATATCACATTTGAAAGGAATGTGTGGTTAATTAGGCCAAAGGTATGCATTTTTTTTGAGGTATGCATTTCTGAAAAACACTACTTCCCTTTAAAATCACATTCCCTAGCACATCCCATCATATACACAGATTTGATGATTTCTTTCCAAACTGAAATACAATTTTTCTCTTTTCTTTGATCTGAAAGATGGCAAACTTCCCATTAAAAGAGTTATTTTGGCAACATTAAAGAGCAGAACAATTTTAAAATAATGTTTATACCAAAAGTCTATTTGGATACTTTGAAAAAGAAACCCATACATGAAGCACCTTGGAGGCTCTGGCTATTGTAACATGTTTCCAAGAGCCCTGCCCATTTGCTGCAGCATTTCCTGGTCTTTGCTATTTAGCATCCACACATGGAATTCACATAAATTCATTTTTTGGCTATTTCTGCTATGATGTTAGATAGTTGGGTTGGGCAAGAAGACTGTGACTTGCAAACAGACTTGCAAACAATTCACGTATTCCACTTCCTTGTAATTTTTTTCACTTGTGTCCGTATTTTGGTATTGTTTTGAGCCAGGGCTTGAAGTAGACAATCCAAGCATACTTCTATCCTCAGTCCTGTCAACAGTTGTTACCTTTAGCTTGTTTAAGGTATCACTGAGATTGTCTGCCATGCTCCTCCCAGAGGGAGAGGAGCTGGCTCTGGTGAGGTCGGCAGCGTGGCTCTGTGACCTCCCTCTTCGTCCATCTATCCCACAGCCAGTGACAGACCCCAAAAGATGATATTTGAATCAAAAAGAATACTACTTAATGATTAAAAACAGTGTTGTAGAAAAGCTACTTAGAGGTTCACATTATATTGTTAAACAAAGACAAAAAACAAAACCAAAACAAAATGAAAAAAAAAAAACAACAACAATGGAAGGCATAGTCACTGTTTTCTAAAAGAATGGTAGGTACATACAAATCTAACAGAAAAAGCTGAAAACTCCAAAGTAGCAATGAACAATGAACAATACTCAAAGTGACAAGTCATAGAGTGATAACTTTTCCAAACAGGAAGACTTACTGTTTTCTCAGGACAATGGTCATAACAGACACACACAGAAAAAACAAAAACCATTTAAGCAGGAATAAACAGACTCTGAAATCATAAAAATCCACTACTATGACACCCAGTGGCATATTTTATTTTTAATATTATTATTTACATAAATCCTACTGTTTTAAAATGTGCGCCACTACTTACATCCACATATAATTGAACATAAAAGCTTTTAATATTACAATAATAGGTATCTTTAAAAATATATTTTGTTTAAAAAAAAAACGGGAAAAACTTTGTTCTTACTTTATCTGGAATTCTTGACTTGGTAAATTTGTGACGAATCCAATCTGTGCAAACAAGAGATTCCACGCCTTTTGTCACAGTCTAAAATATGATATAAAGCATTAATTTTTTTTAAAAGTGTCTAGTACATACAGCCATACCCACCAATCTTTAGGTGACAAAAGTCTATTCAAATGTAACTTACAATTTTAAAGGTTTATTTTAGCTCCCTAGCTGAAGTCAAACATCCCATCCAACCACTAACATATAAAGTCTATACATAAGTATAGACTTCAAAATCATGGGTTGGTAATCTTTTTCTGTAAAAGACCAGATAGTAAATATTTCCAGCTCTGGTAGTCTCCACCGCCAAGTTCGCTGTCAAGAATTGAGTCTACCATTATAGGGTGAAAGCAGCAGTGGGACAGGAAACACTTCTAATCTTGGTTATGCCACTACCAGCTGTGAGACATGAGACACTTATTTCCTCAAAGGGTCAGTCTCCTCAGCTCTAAAATGGAAATAGTCCTGAGCTCTCAGGATTAATCTGAGGTTAAGATAATGCATGTAAAGCACCTGACATATCTACTCCCAGTAGCAGGTCTATATCTAGGCTCTGGCCCTTATGACCTTATGAGTAGATGAGGCTACCCTACGGTACTTTTTAAAAGAAATATGAGGGCTCAAGGCCTGTAGTTCAAGTGGCTAAGGCACCAGCCACATACACCAGAGCTGGCGGGTTAAAATCCAGCCTGGGCCTGCCAAACAATGACAACTATGACCAAAAAATAGCCAGGTGTTGTGACAGGCGCCTGTAGTCCCAGCTACTTAGGAGGCCAAAGCAAGAGATTCACTTAAGCCCAGAAGATGGAGGTTGCTATGAGCTCTGATGTCATGGCACTCTATACAGGGTGACAGCTTGAGGCTCTTTCTCAAAAAAAAAAGAAAGATGAGAAGGAAATACACGAAAATACAAAGACTAATGGTCCCTTAGAGTTTCTCTTCTTTCTGCTTTTCTATATTTTTCTTTCCTTTTTTTTTTTGAGACAGAGTCCTACTCTGTCACCCTGGATAGAGTGCTGTGACATCAGTCTAGCTCCCAGCAACCTCAAAATATTGGGCTTGAGCCATCGTCTTGCCTCAGCCTCCCAAGTAGCTGGGACTGCAGATGCTCACCACCTGGCTAATTTTTTTTTTTTTTTTCAGTAGAGACAGGGTGTTGCTCTTACTCAGGCTGGTTTCAAACTCCTAAACTCAAGCAATCAGACTGCTCCAGCCTTCCAGAGTGCTAGAATTACGGCATGAGCCACTGTGCCCAGCCTATATTTTTCTAACTTTCTATGATTAAAAATATACTCCTTTCATAATTAAAGGGAAAAAAAACCCCTAAAAGTTTAAAAAGATTAAGGCAGATCAAAGGGAACAGATAGTAGCCATTTTTTACTGGCAAGTTCTCCAAGTAAAGGTCTTTTTGAATACAAATCTTTAGGGAATAAAACAGCAGATAAATCATAAGTAAACAAAATTAACCCCCAATATTAAACAATTAATATATTAAAATAGTTAATTTATAAAAGAATTTATAGAGTATGTTTTTGTAATTAGAAAAACATTCATGAAGAGTAGACAGAAAAAGAATAATTCTTGAAAAGAAACACTTACCTGTAGTCTGCCTACTGGTCTCTGAACTGCTGTACACAGAATCCCTGCCATAAGTGTGGTGATTATCCTCTTCAGTGGCTGTGGGAAGTAGAAAATAGACCAGTCAGTCAAATGTATTTTGGATATAAACAGGTCCACTTTCTCTAGTATTAAAAAACTGAGCAGCAAGTTAAATTATGTGGTCTGGAACCCAACAGAAAATTTGAACTTTTGCTTATTTGTATTTTTAAACTATTCTTAATGTACATGCATTACTTATATACACTAAAAAGGTTATGTTTAGTTAGACACAGAACTATCATAGCCCGTAATGCTAATTTATACCAAGAGCAGAAATATCAAGCTCATGAACTAAATGCGTATCTTGCACAAGTTACTTAATTTGTTTCAATTTTTCCCCCAGAAAAGAAAATAATACCTATATTGTAAATGAGTTATTCTATAAACTATAAAGCACCCAAAACAATACCTGGCACACATGAAACCTCCAATAAATGGTAAACTTTATTATTGTGAAATTGTGAGATTATTACAAAGCTAACATGAATACTCTAACACATGAAAATAGGGTATGTGCTGTATTTCATTGTTTACTAGATTCTAGCTCACTCAGACTCTCTAAGTCTTTCCTGTGAGGAGGACAAGCATAGAGTTGTGGGCATCAACGTAAGATGTTATCCGAAAAGGAGCAGAACTCAGAGAAATTACTCAGCAACTAAGTCAACCTAATGCTCAATCATTTTGCCATACTTTTTCCTCCCAAATTAAGCATTATATACTAATTCAACTCATTTAACACACTTTTTAAAAATCTTTGCCTTATAACTTAGATTTCAACAAAGCCTCCTTAATTGGCTTCCACTACAGAGATGACTTGATGTGTTCAGCGAGCTATGTCCATAGATTGGGCTTCCATTTCAATTTTTCTAACATCTTTTTTCCTTATGAGCAGTAAGTCATCTTATGAAATCCTGTATCAGATAATGTTACTCTGCTCAAAATCTTACAAAGAGGTTTCTCATTGCTGGAGCAGGATATACGTAAGCAAGAGGCAAAGGCTAGAATGATCCATGTATACCAGATTAGAGTTGGAACATATTTAGCTTAAGATAGATACGGAGATAAAATGTGTATGTATACATGGGTTAGCCATTGGCTAAGAAGATATAAAAGCAATTGCACCTAGTAGCAATGAACACGCCCAGCACCCAGATGTTGGGTTTCTTTTTTTCAGAGACAGAGTCTCACTTTGTCACCCTCCCTAGAGTGCCACTGTGTCACAGCAACCTCCAACTCTTGGACTCAAATGATTTTCTTGCCTCAGCCTCCCAAGTAACTGGGACTACAGGCATCCACCACAATGCCTGGCTATTTTTAGAGATGAGGTCTTGCTCTGGCTCCGGCTAGTCTCAAATCTGTGAGCTCTGGCAATTCACCTGCCTCAGCCTCCCAGAATGCTAGGATTACAGGTGTGAGCCACCGTGCCCCAGATCTTGGTTTCTAATAGCATTGTCTAATGAAAAGAACCAGGGCTTCTTGGAGAAATTGCTGATTGTGTCTGCAGCATCCTTTAGTGCCAAAAAGGCTACAAAATAATGGGAGTATTTCAAAGGGACACAGGAGCCAATTGAAAGAGCTCCCACAATGGTTAACAGTGGAACAGTTTGAGTAAGAAAATATAAAATGAAGTATTGGTTTATAACCCAAAGAATAAATAACCAGAAATCCATACTGACATATGTGAATAAATTAATAAGAGAGAAGAAATAATAAATATTCCATACAGAAGGATTCAAAATAATTTACGTAGATGATGTCTCCTTAAGAAGGTGGAATTGCTGGGTGTGGTGGCTTGCACCAGTAATCCCAGGAATTTGGGAAGCTGAGGGGAGAGGATAGCTTGATGCCAGGAGTTCAAGACCAGCCTGAGCAATATAGCAAGGCTGTCTCTAAAAAAATAAATAATAAATAAAAGAAAGTGGCTGGGTGTGGTGGCGCACACCTGTAATCCTAACACTCTGGAAGGCAGGAGGATTGCTTGACCTCAGGAATTTAAGACCAGCCTGAGCAAGAGCAGGATCCCATCTCTAATATTAAAAATAGAAAAATTAGCTGGGCATTTTGGTGTGCACTTGTAATCCCAGTTACTCGGGAGGCTGAGACAAGAGGATGCTGGAATTTAAGAGTTTAAGGTTGCTGTGAGCTAGGCTGACACCGGGGCAATATAATCCTGAGCAACAGAGACTCTGTCTCAAAAAACCCAAAAAACCAAAAAACAAAAAAAGTGAAGCAAAACTACTAATCCCTTAAGTGTGGGCTATGCTTGATGACTTGCTCCTGAAGTGTACAGTTTACAAAAGGGGAAAAATGATTTTATATTAGAAAAACTTGGCAAGGCCGGGCGTGGTGGCGCACGTCTGTAATGCCAGCGCTGTGGGAGGCCCAGGCGGGTGGATTTCCAGTGTTCACAGTTGGAGACCAGCATGAGTGAGCCAGAGAAAAGACCCCGTCTCTACCACCAGGAAAGAACACCGCCGGGCGTTGTGGCGAGCGCCTGTAATCCCAGCTACTTGGGAGGCAACCGGCCCGCGCATCGTTACAAGGAAGGACAATGG
>CAUYRH010090418.1:0-12797 GCA_963574655.1 Perodicticus potto
TGGATTTCATGTTGCCGGCTGCCAGGTTTATCGCGCCGCTGTAGATAATGTCAGAGTCGGTTCTGGTGCACACTTAACTTACTGGAGAACAGTGGGCTCCGTTCAGAGCTTGCTTTTGTTGGGGCGACTGACAGCCTTTAGCGCGGGGCTCATTCAGCCCCACTGCTCATGCAGTAACTCTCTCAAGAGGGTTCTCCCCAACCCTCCTACGTCAGAAGGTCTTGTTGCTCTGGCAGTGGGGTAAGGTGCTGTGTCTTGTTCCGTGTCCTCATCGCCGCTGTTTTCCGTCAGCCGTGGGCCCTTTCATCTCACACATGTACAGGTCAGCACTCAGCCGAAGACTTGCAGTGGCCCCCGAAAGCACTCTAGAGCCTTTTCCCCCGGGAAACACCCTCCTCTCCATTGCCCTGATTTTTTTCTTTTTTGAGACAGAGTCTCACTATGTCGCCCTTGGTAGAGTGCCATGGCGTCACAGCTCACAGCAACCTCAGACTCTTGGGCGCAAGCGATTCTCTTGCCTCAGCCTCCCAAATAGCTGGGACTACAGGCGCCGCCACATTTCTTTTCTGTGTTTGTATGTTGCAGTTGTCATTGTTGTTTAGCAAGCCCAGGTCAGGCTCGAACCCGCCAACCTCGGTGTATGTGGCCGGCGCCCTCCCCCCTGATCTTTGATCTGTGGCTCCACTTCGCCCGCCTGCGGCTTCCGTCTGGGTTTTCCTCTCCTCCAGGCGGTAGGTGCAGCAGGCGCAGTTTCCTGTCTTCGCTCTCCCGGGGGTCACAGTACTGCACAGCCTGTTGTCCAAACTCGAAAAAACTGCTGCTTTTATATTTTGCTTGGTTTTCCAGCTGAAGGGTAAATCTGGTCTCTGTAACTCTACCTCGCCTAGAAGCAGAATGTTGTATTTTCAACATTCTTCTTTAACCCTTTATTACTAATCCACGTCAACTATTTATCTAATAAAGTAATAGGTAAATTAGTTCACAAAGAAATGAATTCTGGATTTTGTGTATTTTTAAGTTACAGTGGCAAACTGACCTTAAAATCATATGTTGTTAGATGTTCCTGCAGAACACGGCGAGGACGCAGATCCTGGTCCCCGTTACTCTCTGAGTATTTGGCAATAGTCAAGGTTGTCTGCAGCAAAACAAGTGCCCCCTTTGTTCTTTGTCACTTTGATCATTAAAACATGGGTTTATATTGGGCAGCGCCTGTGGCTCAAAGGAGTAGGGTGCCGGCCCGTACGCGAGAGGTGGCAGGTTTAAACCCAGCCCCAGCCAAAGACTGCACCACACACACACACAAAAAAGGGTTTATATAATTACTTTACTATGAAGTAAGATTCTTTTTTTTTGAGACAGAATCTCAAGCTGTCACCCTGGGTAGAGTGCTATGGCATCACAGCTCACAGCAACCTCAAACTCTTGGGCTTGTAGCTGAGACTACAGTCACCCACCACAATGCCCGGCTATTTTTTGGTTGTCATTGTTTGGCTGGATTCGAACCCACTAGCTCTAGTATATGTGGCTGGCACCTTAGCTGCTTGAGCTACAGGCTCTGAGCCAAAATAAGATTCATTTTAGGATTCTTTTTCCTGGGAATTATAACTGTGTAAAAAATTGAGTGGTCTGAGATATTTTTCTGGAAGGAATTGGGTGCAAATAAGTATACACAGACATAAGCAAAAACTGTAGGGAAAAAAAGGAGTTTAGGACTGGGCATAGTGGCTCACACTCTGGGAGGCCGAGGCAGGTGGATCGCTTGAGCTTAGGAGTTAGAGACCAGACTGAACAAGAGTGAGACCCCATCTCTACTAAAAATAGAAAAACTAGCCAGACATTGTGGTGGATACCTGTAGTCCCAGCTATTGGGGAGGCTGAGGCAGGATCGCTTGAGCCCAAGAGTTTGAGGTTGCTGTGAGCTGTGACACCATGGCACTCAACTCATGGTGACAGAGTGAGACACTGTCTCAAAAAAAAAAAAAGGATTTAAGTTATTGCTATAAAGAAGTGTGTGCCCAGCCACCTCCTCCGTCCTGGGGCCTGGGATGGAAAGATGTTTCAACAGAGGTCCTCCCAGAAGGGCAGCTCATCACTTGTCTGGCAGCGCTGCCCCTGTTGTGTATGTGCCTGTAATGTTTTTGTCCTTCAGCCGATTACAGAAGGAAGAAGAGAAACAAAGTGCTGAGATGGAAGAGTTGATGGAGAAGTTGACAGTCCTGCAAATGCAGAAAAAGAGCCTGGTCTTGGAGAAGAACAGTCTGACAGCGAGGAACAAAGCGCTGGAGGCTGAACTTGGAAGGGCCCAGAAAATAAATAGGTGAGTTTGTTACCGCCCCCCCCAGGGTTTAAAAAAAGGCAAGCGGAGAATATTCCGTTTTATCTCCTTTATCTCTTCTTTTTCGAATAGTGGCTGGGAAATGGAAAAGGGTAATTGAAATTTCTAGAGCTCAGAATGTAGTGCGGCATCAGCTTTTTGGCTGACCAGCTCTGACCACCACTTCTCAAGTTGATGGTTCAAATAGAGTTGATGGTCATATGATGACCCTGAGGCTTGAAGTGCTGGAAGTTTCTCCTAATCATGTCCCCAAAAGTCTACTGTGGGATTACTGGATTCCTTTTTTTTGTTTGTTTGTTTTGAGACAGAGCCATATACTGTCACCCTGGATAGAGTGCTGTGGCATCATAGCTCACAGCAACCTCCAACTCCTGGGCTCAAGCGAGTCTCCTGCCTCTGCCTCCCAAGTAGCTGAGACCACAGGCACCCACCTCAATGCCCAGCTATTTTTTGGTTGTGGTTGTCATTGTTGTTTGGTGGCCCCAGGCTGGATTTGAACCCACCAGCTCAGGTGTATGTGGCTGGCGCCTTAGCCGCTTGAGACTTGAAACTTCTGTCTAGAACATGAACCAGAAAGTTATATATATATTTTTTGAGACAGAGCCTCAAGCTGTCACCCTGGATAGAGTGCTGTGGCATCACAGCTCACAGCAACCTCCAATTCCTGGGCTCAAGTGAGTCTCTTGTCTCTTCCTCCCAAGTAGCTGGGACTATAGGCACCCGCCATAACGCCCGGCCATTTTTTGGTTGCAGCTGTCATTGTTGTTTGGCGGGCCCAGGCTGGATTTGAACTCACCATCTCAGGTGTATATGGCTGGCGCCTTAGCCTGTTGAGCCACAGGCACCGACCCCGGAAAGTTATAGAATAATATTTAATTAGCCTATTTATTGTTAGGGATTTTATGACTCCTGTTAACTTGGTTTGGAGTCAATAATCAAATTAAATTCACTTGCCTCCTCTCACCTTGAAATTTAGTAGAAGATTTAGGTTGCTGAAGAATTAACATTTAAATACTAACTTACTTGCTATTTTTTTATATAGATATTCACCATGACCTAGTCATGGAGGCTAATAAGTTTTTATTCCATTTGGGGGAATTCTTTAGGAGATCTCAAAAGAAAATTGATGTCCTCAAAAAGCAGGTGGAAAAAGCCATGGGGAACGAAATGTCTGCTCACCAGTATTTGGCAAACCTTATTGGCCTGGCAGAGAATATAACCCAGGAACGTGACCATCTTATACATGTGGTAAGTCTCCTGAAAGTTACATCAGGTTAATGTCCAAGCAGGATTTTAAGAGGATTTTCCTCCTTACTTCCTTTCTTTCTTTTTTTTTTTTTGGAGACAGAGTCTCATCTTGTTGCCCTCGGTAGAGTGCGGTGGCGTCGTAGTTCACAGCAACTTCAAACTCTTGGATTCAAGCAATTCTCTAACCTCAGCCTCCCAAGTAACTGGGACTACAGGCGCCTGCCATGATGCCCGGCTATTTTAGAGACAGGGATCTCGCTCTGTCTCAGGGTAGTCTGGAACTCATGCACTTAGGCAATCCACCCGCCTTGGCTTCTCAAGTGCTGGGATTATAGGCATGAGCCACCATGCCTGGCTATTTTCTTTTGAGATGACATCTCCCTATGTTGCCCAGGCTAGTGTCAAATTCAAATGATCCTCTTGCCTCAGCCTCCTGAGCAGCTGGGACTACAGGCACCTGCCACGATGCACGGCTAATCTTTCTATTTTTAGTAGAGACGGGGTCTCACTCTTGCTCAGACTGGTATCCGACTCCTGGTCTCAAGTGATTGGTCTTGGCCTCCCACAGTGTTAGGATTATGGCGTGAGCCACTGCACCTGGCCTTACAAAGTAATTTTTTTTTTTTAATTTATTATTTTTTTTAATTTTTATTTTTTTTTGAGACAGAGCCTCAAGCTGTCACCCTGGATAGAGTGCCGTGGCATCACAGCTCACAGCAACCTCCAATTCCTGGGCTTAAGCGAGTCTCTTGCTAAGTAACTGGGACTACAGGTGCCCACCACAATGCCTGGCCATTTTTTGGTTGCAGCCATTATTGTTGTTTGGCGAGCCCGGGCTGGATTCGAACCCACCAGCTCAGGTGTACGTGGCTGGCGCCTTAGCCAGTTGAGCCACTGGCGCCAAGCCTACAAAGTATTTTTTTTTAAACAAGCCATAAATAGCCCTGCTATAGGATGGTTTGAGCTAGGATTTTTCAGCTTTTGATGGGTTTTGCTCAAAAGTAGCCCCATTGTAAGTTGAGGGGCTCCTTATGACTTGGGGTGGAAACGCATATGACTTTTGCACCATTGTAAAACTGAAGAATTCTAAATCCAACCATTGTAAGTTGTGGACTGTCTGCTGTGTTGCCAGGATTAAAAGCATTTCAACTGATAATATTTTTGACTTATAAGGGGTTTGTTGGGATGCGGCCCATTGTAAGTCAGGGAGCATCTGTGTTTTAAATTTCAACTGCAAATCTTCAAATTCTCCAGAAGTTTATCATTTAACCATGGGGAAGATAATTTTGATTGGCAGTTAACCCAAACCTTTTTTTTTTATTAAGAGACAGAGTCTCACTTTATCACCCTCAGTAGAGTGCAGTGGCATCACAGCTCACCGCAACTTCCAACTCCTGGGCTTAGGCGATTCTCTTGCCTCACCCTCCAGAGTAGCTGGGACTACAGGTGCCCACCACAACGCCCGGCTATTTTTTGTTGCAGTTTAGCCGGGGCCAGGTTTGAACCTGCCACCCTCGGTATATGGGGCTAGCACCCTACTCACTGAGCCACAGGTGCCGTCCAACCCAAACCTTTACATGATGGCAAATTTTATGAGGTAAACTAGCAGAATTAGTTTGTTTAACTAAGTAGGAAGAACAGTCACCAGGTGTTTATTATAGCGGTGGGTGCGTTTTCCCTGTGGGAACATGATGCATTAGCATCACAGGCCGGAGAGTTCACACCGAGGATACAGTACAGGGCACGAACATGGAGCTGCAGTGACCCTCACCCCGCTCTGTCCCTGGAAAGGGAACTGAGTGAGTTCCGGGTGGCCTAAGGTGGCGGAACACCACACAGCCGGCAAGGGAAACACTGTTTTTGGAAAATGCTCCCCTCAAACCTTGCTTTGCTCTGAACTTCCACAAGTCAACACAGAAGACTTGTGACCAAATGTGGGGTTTGCCCCTCACACACCAAGCAGCAGACACCAGCTGAGTATCTTCTACTTCAGTTCTAACACTGTCCACCTGGAGATGGAGTCAGGTCCCACAGGGTGACGGCTCAGTCCCGAGACAGCCTCGGCTTCCCACCAGTCTCAAGTCTGGACTTCTGACCAACTGATTCAAATTGGGATCCCCATGAACCCTCTCTTTGGGTTTGATTAATTTACTGGACCAGCTCACAGAACTCAGGGAAACACTTACTTATATTTACCAGTTTATTATAAAAGATATGACGAAGGGTCCAGATGGACAGATGGGCTGGGAGAGCTATAGAGGAGGGGACAAAAGCAGCCAGCCTGTCTGTTCAGGTCCGCCCCGGCCTCTGGGGTGTGGGGCAGGGACCTTTGTCAATGGAGGGTCTTCTGGCCACAGCCAGAGTAGAGTCCTGCCTTGGGCAAGTGAAAGGACTGGAGAGGGACAGAAAGAGTCATTCTACACCCTGAGGCCTGCAGCGCCCCAAAGTTATAACAAGGCCTGTAGGAGTTATCAGCCAGGAACGTGGAAACCCAGCCTGTCAGTCATAACACTGCAGATGCCGCCGGATGATTCTAGGCCTTTCCATAGTGACTTACAAAGATGTCTGGGGCAGCGCCTGTGGCTCAAAGGAGTAGGGCGCTGACCCCATATGCCGGAGGTGGAAGGTTCAGACCCAGCCCCGGCCAAAAACTGCAAAAAAAAAAAGATGTCTGCAGTACACTGTATGGCAAGGAAGGGCAGGGGCTGCTCCCAGCTACGGGCATTGAAAAGAATCTGGTGATGAAAATATTTGATTGTATATGAAGTCAGCACATTGTGCCCCTTGATTGCACTAATGTACACAATTCTGATTTAATAAAATTAAAGAAAAAAAGAAAAGAAAAGAATCTGGTGAGACTTGCCCCCAAGTGTAACAGTGAGTTATCTCCAAACCTAGAATTACTGGTGACTTTTTGCGTTTTGTTTTTTCCTATGTTGCACACATACGGTTTACGTGGTTTGAAGCATGCTGGTTAAAGCAGTGTGGGAAATCTCTGGAAGTACAGGCCTGAAATTAATAGTTAACACCTGTCATTAGAAAAGAAACCAGCGACTCGCCGTGAGGGTCAGAGGTGGGCAGAACAGGAAGGGACTGGGCCCCTGGCAGTGAAGAGGGTGCAAAGTCTGTCGGGCTCAGTTGTAGGCTCCTGCCTGCTTCTTAGAGAGAAACTAAGTTCCTCCTAAGTGGAAAACTGGACCTGGGTTTCAGTTCTTGTTTGTACAAGAGAGAACATAAATTGTGTGCAGCTCTTGGGGAAAAATGTTGACCTTTGCTTATAATAACAGGAATGCTAATTAAGCCAGTCTTGATACACCATTTCATACTCAGTGTTACAAAACATTTCACAATTGTAACAGTTGCTGTGCTAGCAGGAGGGTGGTAAACATGGGCATATGTCACAGCTGTTTTCTGAGTCCTTCCTGGAGTCTTCTGGAAAGCAGTTTAAACTTGACAGAGTGTAGAAAAGGCTTGAAAGCGCTCGGGTCTTCTGACCCTGGATCCCCCTCCTGGAAAGCTGCCGTCCAGCCACAGTGCTGAACTCCGTGGCGTTTTCTGTGGCTACACTAAGTGCCCAAGTTCCCTCCTACTGTGCCCACCCGGCTCACCTACCAGGATAAAGGGCAGAGCAAAAGCTTGCTGAAAATGTAAAGTGCCAAATACAGTTCATCCGGCAGACGGTCCTGGGGACCTGCCCCGAGTGTCAGTGCCCCTGTAATGTGAAGCCGTCCTGTTTGCTGGGCAGGACACACAGGATCCCTTTCCCCGGGGTGCAGGCCCCATTCCTTCCACACGGGTTGGAGAGCACACAGGCTTCCAGGATGAAATCAGATTTTCCTTGGCCCTCAGATAGGGTCCCCTGGTCCCATCCCTCATATTTGTAGCCCAGG
The DNA here is from genome assembly GCA_963574655.1 of Perodicticus potto. NCBI lineage: Eukaryota > Metazoa > Chordata > Mammalia > Primates > Lorisidae > Perodicticus > Perodicticus potto. The sequence continues at coordinate 7,474 of CAUYRH010090418.1, forward strand.
GTAGGAATGCAAATGGAGACCACATTCTGTGTGTCCAGATATTTAGAAGTTACAAATGAAGCCGACAGACTGTTAATAAAATGTGTTCCCTCCTCCCGCCTTGACTTTAACAGTGGTTCTTAACCTTCCTAATGCCGCAGTGTATTTTCATTGTTACAAAGGGGTCTTGACCCACAGGTTGAGAACCGGTGCTTTATAATGATCTGAAAGCTGGGCCCGAGCGTAGAATCCTCAGACCACTCAGAGCTGAAGCTGCAACGTAGGATGTGGGGAAGCGGCTCTCACACTCCCTGGCTCCACCTGTCACCAGGGACGTCTGTACACACACCCAGTGTGCCCCGGGGCCCGTGTAACCAGGCTCGGGGTGGACACATCCCCGTGGCCCTGCAGGCTCCTTGCCCCTGGGAGTGCCCGGTCCCAGGGGTGGTGCTGGCCCCTCTGCTGGCCTCACCCTGCCCAGGACTGGGCCGTGTGCTCCTGCCTCACCCTGCTGGTCTCCTGGGCCTCCTGAGAGCCCGGCCCACCCCACACACTGATTACCTGGAGCTACAAACAGCTCCATTTCCCGGGTTCCACGTCACACCTTCTTTCTTTTATCGCATACTGACATCTTGCTTTCTAATCCTGCCTCCAGGAGGGGTTCTGTGTGGCACTCAGGGCAAGCTGTTAACTCGGTGTCTCAGCTTTCCTTTCTGGAAAACCTGTCACCACTAGCCACTTTAGAAAACGCTCACTTGTACCTTTTTAAAATTTTTAGTGTCTGAAATAGTTAATTTATAGTGCCTGGTCGATCATTTCCCATCTGCATATTGATCTAAATCATCGAGTTTCACATGACATCCCTGTCACGTTTGGTTCAGAGAACAGCATTGTGCATTCATGTTAAGTGATCAGATTAGTCACGTTACAGATTTGTTTGCATCTTGGCACTTACTCCTGGGATGTGATTGAAAGAATATCTCTAAAATACAGATGTCGGCTGGAAGCCGGCAAGGCCCCTAATTGCCCTGGTTTGCGGCTCAGAGAGCTTCTCTTTGTGCACAGCTGGGCCCCCTGTGCTCCCTGTCCCCGCCTCTCTCCAGTGGTCACCTGAGCTTGGTCCCAACCCCCACACAGGAAACTGGAGGTGGGGGTGGGTGGGGAGTGGGGCAGGATAGGTCTCAGAATGCAGATTACTTGTTAGAAGTAGTATCTTTGGGGCGGCCCCTGTGGCTCAGTGAGTGGGGCACCGGCCCCATATACCAAGGGTGGCAGGTTCAAACCCAGCCCCGGCCGAACTGCAACAAAAAAATAGCCGGGCGTTGTGGTGGGCACCTGTAGTCCCAGCTACTCGGGAGGCTGAGGCAAGAGAATCACCTAAGCCCAGGAGTTGGAGGTTGCTGTGAGCTGTGACGCCACAGCACTCTACCGAGGGCAATAAAGTGAGACTCTGTCTTTACAAAACAAACAAACAAAAAAGAAGTAGTATCTTTGCAAAATAATTTATTCCTTGATACTTTGGCAGGGGTCTTGCTCTATCTTCCAGGCTGGAGTGGCTGGCTCATAGCTCACTGCAGCTTCAAACTCCTGGGCTTAAGCAATCAGTCCTCCTGTCTCAGCCTCCCAAATAACTGGGACTCCAGCCACTATACCCAGCTACTTTAAAAAAAATTTTGTAGATAACAGAGTTTCACTATTGGCCAGGCTGGTCTTGAAATCCTGACCTCAAGCAATCCTGCCTCGTCCACCCTGAGTGCTGGAAGGGTTATAGGTGCGAGGCACTGCACCTGGTCCATTGCTTGATACTTTATTATATAAAAACAGAATTTATTATTTTAACTTTCCTGTAAAACTGAGAGCCCACATATGTATTTTTTTGCCTTTTTCCTTAGGCTAAATGTTTAGAAAGTGAGAAGCATGGAGTTATCAACAAAATCATAAAAGGCAATATTCGCTTGGGGAAGTTAGAGGAAAAAGTTAAGGTAAGTGGTCACTTGGTCTCAGAGATCCCATTTTGAAGGGGGAACTGTGGCTTACTGGTGTAGATTTTTGTGTTGAAGAAAATGACACATTTTGGGCTCGGTGCCGGTAGCGCAGTGGTTATGGTGTCAGCCACATACACCGAGGCTGGTGGGTTCAAACCCAGGCTGGGCCAGCTGAACAACAATGACAACTGCAACAGAAAAATAGCCGGGCGCTGTGGCGGAAGCCTGTAGTCCCAGCTACTTGGGAGGCTGAAGCAAGAGAATCGCTTAAGCCCAAAGAGTCTGAGGCTGCTGTGAGCTATGACGCCACAGCACTCTACCAAGGACAACATAGTAAGACTCTTATCTCAAAAAAAAAAAGAGGAGAATGACACATTTTGCCTGTGTATGTCACTACTGATCCATGGAATGAAGCAGTATGAGATTTTGCTGGTGGAAATAGTGCTGCTCAACATACTAAATGAACCTTAGTTCATCTGCACAGAAAAATACAGGTGGGATATAAAACTTCATGTGCATTTTACTGTGTTAAACTATTTTAAATTGTGCACAAACTTTCCACCCCGTATCTACGCAGTTGTTTAAAAAAAAAAAGAGACATGGGAGAATCTCTAGGTTCTGTTGTTAAATTAATGCCCCAGCTTTCTTGTCAAGCCCAGCATTTGTTTGGTTCCGTTAGAGAGCAGCTTTGACCTTTTCTTCTCTCGCCTTAATCCTGGTTGCACCTTCCAGTTTCTCTGCCCAAAGAAAGCCGCTGTCACTGTGCCCCCTCCCCTGCCCTCGGCCACCCCCTCGCTCCACCTGGTGGGCCGTGTTCCGACTGCTGGCCTCCCAGCCTGCAGTCACGGCCTCCCAGCCACTCTGGTTCCTGCCTGGCTGGGGCTGGAGGCCCCGCTGGAGGGCAGGGACTTCGGAGGGCAGGTACTGTGAGAACGTGCAGCTCCAGCTGCTTAGAGCAGTGACCAGAAGGGCCTGGGGTAGAGAAAGGGTTGATGGTTTTAATATATTGGAAAATTCACAAACTAGGAAAAATGAATTATTGGCTGGCTGTGTATAAATACCCAGGGTTTGGCTGTGTGTAATACTCAGGTGTGGCTATGTGAGCAGACCCGTTTTGGGACTTTGTTTTGTTTCAGGGAACATAAGTTTTAGTCCTGAAGGATTTATGCTTTAAAAAGATAGAGGCAACAAAATTTAAATTTTAAATTGCTGTGGTCCTTTGGCTAAATGCAAAGAATAGAGTTTATGGCCCCGTATTTACCTGTGTTTCCTAGATTTTGCTTAACTACTATGGGTAGGAGGCCTCTGCCAGCCGCACAGCCTTGTAGGGCAGAGATGCGGCCCGGGGGCAGTGTGGTTTCTTAGTGGGGTCTGCCACAGGCTGCACCTGTGAGCACCAGGGTAGGGTTCTGGTGCCCCCAGGAAGATCACCTCCCCCCACTTAAATCCAGGGAAGACCCACACACCCACCAGACCATCTTCATCCTGTGCGGTCAGGGGGCCCGTCCTCTGTGCCCCAGGGCAGCTCCACGCACCTTCAGTGTGGCTTGGAGGCATGATGTTGTTGGAGGAAAGGGCACTTTTCTCAGGGCAAGGTCGAAACGTGTGCACATGTGCTGCTCTCAGAACTCTGAGGCTTCCAGTGGTAGGAGTGATTTAATTCGAACACACAGCCAGTGCAGCTGTGTTGACTCTGGAAGGGTTATCGCAGGTTCCTGGAAGCCACCTCAGTTTCCCAGGAATTTAATGTTGTGTGGTGTAAATGCAGCGTCAGAGTCTCTGTTGCTGTCAGACCCAGTTTTAATGTAAACGGGGACATGACGAATGTAGAGGGTACTCAGTTGACGTTAAGAGAAGTCTGTTCCTAGATACATTGCAGTGAGACCAAGGGGGCCCAAAGGCAAAGAGGAAATATTAAAAGTGGCCAGAAGGTGAAGGAGAGAAGAGTGGAGTTAAGTGTCAGAAACAAAGACATTGACTCTACGAGCGTGTGGCGGTGACGCAGAGCAGTGGGGCTTCCCCCTCCTCTCCTGGGCTGGAGACTGGGTCAGAGTTTGGGTAACGTGGAACACGGATGCGGCTCACACCTGTCCTTCTCTTAGACAGGACATTCTTGAGCAGGAACATCAGAAATCGTGGAAAGAAATGTCCCTACCAGCATTGTGCATAACTGTCCCAAATGAAATAACCAATATCCGTAAACAGTGAATAAATGAATAAGTTGTGATGCATTTATAAAAGAATTCCTAACAGCAATGAAAATGAACACACTGTATTGATAGTAATGTGGGGAATCTCACAGATTTTTTGTTTGATTATTTTGAGACAGGGTTTTACTCTGTTGCCCAGGCTAGAGTGCATTGGTGTCATTGTAGCTAACAGCAAACTCAAACCCCTGTGCTACAGTGAGACTCCTGCCTCAGCCTCCCGACAGCTGGGACTATAGGCGCCTGCCACCGCGCCCAGTTAATCTTTCAAATGTTTTGTAGAGATGCGGCTTCGCTGTGTTTCCCAGGCTGCTCTTGAACTCCTGGCCTCAAGGGATTCTCCTCCTCCATCAACCTCCCCAAGTGCTAGGATGACAAGTGTGAGCCATTACACCTAGCTGACATTAGACTTTCAGATAAAGAGAAAACGCCTTGGACATATAGGCAAAAAACAAAGACATAAGGGGAAAAAGAAAAGCCTGGTTCCTACCTATAATCCAGCTACTTTGGAGGCTGCAGCTAGAGGATTGCTTGAGGCCAGGAGTTTGAGACCAGCCTGAGCAACATAGTGAGACCCTGTCTGTAAAAAAAATAAAGAAAGAAAAAAGCAAAGGAAAATCACATTAACGTGACACTTCTCTTCTTTTTTTTGAGACAGAGCCTCAAGCTGTCACCCTGGGTAGAGTGCCATGGCATCACAGCTCACAGCAACCTCCAATTCCTGGGCTCAAGCGAGTCTCTTGCCTCCGCCTCCCAAGTAGCTGGGAATACAGGCACCCACCACAATGCCCGGCCATTGTTTGGTTGCAGCCGTCATTGTTGTTTTGGTGGGCCCGGGCTGGATTGGAACCCGCCAGCTCAGGTGTACATGGCTGGCACCTTAGCCCGTTGATCCACAGGCGTGAGCCAATGTGACACTTCTCAATAGCACCACTGAGCGCTAGAGATCAGTAGAACGGCGTCTGTAAATACTTGAGGGCAGAGATTAGGAGCTGAGGATGCCAGAAGGGTAATGGGCTGATGTCACAGGTGAGCCTGAAAACCAGCTGTCACGCTGGCAGCAGCAAAAGGATCCAGACAGCTCTGGGATCAGCTCAGCACCTGTAGCTCAGCGGCTGGGGCACCAGCCACATACCCAGAGCTGGTGGGTTCA
>CAUYRH010090419.1:0-21461 GCA_963574655.1 Perodicticus potto
GAGTTTCTTTTCCTTCCTTCCTTCCTCCCTCCCTCCCTCCCTCCCTCCCTCCCTCCCTCCCTCCTTCCCAACCTCCTTTTCTCTCTCTCGCTCTTTCTTTTTTAAATTTTCACGATTTCTCTTTTATTTCAGAAAAGTGGAGAAAATGGAGTTTCAGGACTACAGGTCAACATCCCTGACTACAACCGACAAAATCACACCCTGTCTCCTGTGAGGTCAGCCCCTGGTTCACCGGAAGCCCACTGGGAAATTTTGTGAGTCTCTCTGCAGATTTCTGGCTTTCACATACATCTTATTTTCAGGTAGGAGGTGCTTCTCCATGGGAAGTGCTTCCCAAGATCTAAAAGCACAGCATTTTTGAGGCCTGTGTGCCCCATTCAAAGGGACTCAAGCAGGCAGGAGGGTGGCTGTCAAGGTAGTGGGGACCAGTCACAAGAATGGAAAAGCAAGTATCCGATAAACTCAATACTCATGTGAAACCAACAGGATAACAAGTACACGCCCACACCCGAGAAAAACACAAGTATATTCAAATGGCAAGGAGGGAAAATGGAAAGGGGAGAAGGGAGGATGGTAAACTCTAACCTAATGTGCACAATGTAAGGGTCCACAGCACCCCTCCCATGAGGGGCTCAACTACAACTTGAACTCTACCTGAGAAACACAAGCAATGGAACCCAATCATTGGTACCCTTACATTAACCTGAAATTAAAAAAAAAAGTTTAAATATCATTTCAACATTTGTTGAAACCCTGAAGATAGCATAAATATTGTTTATATACACATGTACTAAAATATTTACCAAGAAATGAAAATATGCAATATTTATTGGAAAGATAAACACAAAATTCATAAAAGTGATTACTGCTGTAGAGAAAGAGAAATGGGATCATGTTAGAGTACAAAAAGTATTTCAATTTCATCTGGAATAATTTACTTTAAAAGATGCTCAAGAAAATATTTTAAAATGTTAAAATTTAATAGAGTTGAATGGTGTGTAGTTAGGAATTTATTTTAATTTCTTTACTCTTCCATATGCTTGATATATTTATTATAAATGTTAAAGATTACTTGGCAAAAATAAAAGGTATATTGATACATTAATACAGGAATAAGTAGATAAATAGTATAAGCAATAAATCATTTTTGTACTAAAAATGTTAATGGTAGGATGTCGGCTGTGGATTTTCAGATGTGCACAACGTAATTCTTTCAAGTTTTCTGGATGAATGCTTGAATAAAATGTCGAATGATCTATTTCTGAGATTAAATGACAAATAAGAAAAACCTGAATATTTCTAACAACAACAACAAAAAAGGTGGTGGGGACCAAGCAGGCAACGAGGTCAGGTGTGGGGCATGAATCCAAGGGAGAGCCCTTGTATAGCAGCCAGAAGTCAGGATCAGAAGGATCCAAACCAAACATTCAGGCCAAGGACCAGGATCACAAGTGAAAGGTGAAAGCAAAATTCAGAAATGGAACAGAGACTAGGAAAGAGAAGAGAAATCCAGAAAGAGGCCTGGGATAATACCCCATTAATGCAGGAGAACCTTTGCGTCCTACTTTGATGAGTTGGCAGGTGTTTAGAGTGTGCATTGGGCTGGGTTAAATCTGTAGAATCAGCCCAGTGCGGCGGCTCACACCTGTAATCCCAGCATCTGGGAGACTGACGGGGGAGGATTGCTTGAGCTCAAGAATTTGTGACCAGCCTAAGCAAGAGCAAGACCCCCCCCCAATCTCTAAAAATAGCCGGGTGTTGTGGCACGTGCCTGTAGTTCCAGCTACTTGGGAGGCTGAGGCAGGAGGATCCCTTGAGCCCAAGAGACTGAGGTTGCTGTGAGTTATGATACCACAGCACTCAATCGAGGGCTACAAAGTGAGACTCTGTCTCAAAAAAAAACCAAAACAAAACAGAGAAAGAGAAAAAATTTGCCCCACAGATGCCACTTCTGTGCTGACCAATCCATTTATCCTTTAGGAGGCCAATACTCAGTAGCTCTCTGGTTTGTGACTTGTCTGCTAGTTGTACCTCTATGGCCTTTATTTACAGTTGGGTAAACTTTTACACCTGTCTCTCAGGATATACACCAAGGTCCTCCAAGCCTGGAAACTCTCAGCTTCTCCTCCTGTCACTACTGACAGGAAATCTAATCTGCCTTGTCAACCATAAACCTTGGCGTTCTGACCCACATTGTTTTATCGGGTGGAATCTCTGTGAATGTTTCTAGGCTCTGTGCTCTTGTCTCCAGAAGACAACTCGTGGGGTATTTTACTCTTTTTCTGAGAGAGCTTCCCCTTTCCTACTTCCAACATTCCTGGCAAATATGGTTATTAATTCTTTTACCCTAGGATCTAGATTCCAAAGGCTATGCTTGATTTACTAATATAAATATTCATAAGTACTTTATAATTAAATAATAAATCCCTTTGGCTTCTTTAAATGCCAGGTTCAAGGTACCTGGAACCAAAATACAAGTAAGCCTGTCCTCCTGCAGGCCCTTGTCAGTGGGGTTTTAATAGACTATAGTACTCTGAGCTAAATGTATATAGGTTTAAATTACTTTTTTGAAATATTCGTATGCTGTCTTCTATTTATCTAATAAGGGATGTGTGGACTCAGCTAATTTCCCTACAAATCACTTGTGAAAAAGTATACTTTTTATGGCAAATAGTCCTCATGGTTGTCATGTTTCTAAATGGAGCATAAAAAGGGAGAGAGATGCCTCTTCCCATTCATAGGAAAATCATTTAGGAGTGAATTTAGCAATTGTCCTTTGATAGATCCACACTGCCTACCACTCAGCATCCCATACTCAGGCTGCAGAGGGAAACCACATTCAGGTGATAATGGGGCTGTGACCTCAACACAACTCCAAAGGTTGAGGTCTTCCTTCACCAATATGGTGCATTTCATCTGCTCCAGACCTGCATTGATACCAAACAGCCTCCCTCGCCCTAACATTTTCTTTTTACTTTTTTTGTGTGTGTGTGGGATTCATTGAGGGTACAGAGAACCAGGCTACACTGATTGCATTTGTTAGGTAAAGTCTTCTTATAACTATGTACTGCCTCCAAGATGTCTGTCACACACTGTGACTCCCCACCCCCCTTTCTCCTTCCCTGTTTCTGCTCCCCTATTGCCCCACCCCCCACCATGTACTAGGTCGTCAATTGTCCTCATATCAGAATTGAGTACAGTGGATTCTTGTCTCTCCATTTGTGTGATGCTTTACTAAGAAGAATGTATTTCACTCCATCAGGTTAATACAAAAGATGTAAAGTCTCTATCTTTTTTAGTGGCTGAATAGTATTTCATGGTATACATATACCACAGGTTGTTAATCCAACATGTGATCACAGGAAGATTGTCATGTGATCACCACCTGTCCATCACATGACCCTCATGGGTCCTTCATACCACATGATCATCAGGTGATCGTCACCTGTCCTTCACGTGATCACCACATGGTCATCACTTGATCATGGCAAGATTATCATGTGATCCCAGAGATCCTCACATGATTGTCATGTGATTTCCACCTGTCCATCACATGATCATCAGGTGATTGCAATTGAAGAGCAGCGTACCATTTCCAAAGAATGCTTCCACCTTGAGTAAGGCTAATAAGACATTGGCTAATGTGAATTAGCAGAGGTTCAAAAATTATACTTTATGAATTTTGCAAAAGCAAGAGAAGAAAAATATTGATAAATTCTTTCTGATTGTGTACTAATCTCAATAGAAGACCACATTATAATTGAACCACATCACCATTTAAAAAATTTTGAAAATCCTTTCTTATCTTTAATAATAATTGCAATGCATGCTTTATATTAATGAAGAAATATTAAATGTATTTACAAATTTTGTTAAAAAGGTCTCACTTTTGGGGGGGATTCTGGAAAAATGGCTGACTGGTAGCAACCCTCAGCAGAGGCTCCTGAGCAAAGGAAGAAAAACTGGATGGAATCAGACTCTATGAAGCCAAAGGTGGGGAGCTGAGCCAAGAAAGAAGTTTGGCAAGCTGTAACTCCAAGGAAGAGCATTTGAGAAAATAAATTACAGGTACAAAGCCTTTTGACTAGAGGATGGGAGACCCCTCCCTCAAGCAGGAGGCCTGCTGCAGGCTATCTGCGAATGAGCAGAGAACAAAGGACCTCTCATTTTACCTCGCTGGAGAGACCTGCTAGACTCCAGGTCTCTTTCTCCAGGGAGGTCCCACTTATGAACCTAGACACCACCCCACCAGGCATAAAATTGAACAGATATTTTCCCCCACAAGTCCAAACTCCCAGTTCACCCTTTCCCCCCTCACATGGCAGTCGGAATTTCTGCCCCCTTCAGAGCACAGAGTGTTTGGTCTTGTTCTGAGAGATCTGTGCATAGTGTGGACTGCCAGCCATCAGGATGCAATCTGTGACTAATGGGGAAGAAAGAGGGTGTGGGAAGAAAGGGACACTTGGCGAGAGGAAGAGCAGTCCCCTGGTCATGACTGTGCCCGGCTAGTGGTGGTTTTGACCCTCGGTTTGAGCTGTGTCTGGCAGGATGGAGTGCAGAGCCCCTGGCTCTGATGGCAGCCATGGCAGGAGAGTGGTTTCCCTGTGTGGACTGAGTTTGGCACACAGGGCTGGTCCCCAGACCCTGCTGGGCCTGCAAGCAGAGGCTTGATAGGTGTGGACTGGGACCTGAGAGCAAGGGCGTGGCCCCCTGATTCCAACAGAACCCTTGAGCAGTGGCTTACTGGGTATGAACCAAGACCTGAGGGCTAGGGCATGGTCCCCTGTCTACAATGGGGCAGGTGAAGACTGAGACCTGTGGGTGGGGCGTGGTGCCCTAACTCCAACAGAGCCTGTGAACAAAGACTTGCCAGGCAATGGACTGAGACTGGCAGGCAGGGTGTGGTCCCCTGATTCCACCTGGTCTGACAAGCAGAGGTCAGCTGGATGTGGACTGAGACTGGTGGGTGGGGCATGGCCCCTGGCGCTGACTGGGCCTGTGAGCAGAGAAATGGACAACAGTGTGGACTGAGTCTGGTGGGCAGAAGTGTGGATCCCTGGCTCCAATTGTGCTGTTGGAGACCCTTGAATCCCTCTCTGTTGAACAGGGTTTGCACTGCCTAAGATAATTTAATTGGAACCCGTGTCTGGGAATGTCCACTCTGGGACCTTCTGAGGTTGACCTTCAAAGTTCTGTAGCAGAAAAGAACTGAAGGGTAGGGGGCTGGGCATGCAACTTTTTGTATCTCTTCACAGTCAAGATTCAAACCTAACACTGTGGTTTCTTAGGATAGGATAGAGGTTGGCTGATATCAAAACAGAGCTAGCTTGTGCTATCTCACCAAGTAGGTCCTCAGAGTCTCCAGGCAAAACTCTGAAAGGGACTTTCGTAAGGTTGTAGGAGATAAACCACAATTACAAAGCCTAGTGCGTTGGTAAGGAGCTATCTTTATCACCTGGGAACCCCAATTCAATCTCACCCTACCCGTTCTACTAACCAGTTCTACTAAATGGTGGAAAATAAACATGGTGTGGACCCAACAGAAGAACTTTGGCAACATGAATAACCAGAGTAGATCAACCCCCCCGAGAAATGACAAAGGAGATACAACCGAAGATGTCATGCATAGACAAATGGCAGCAATGTCAGAAATCAAATTCAGAATACAGATTGCAAATAAGATAAATGGAAGAAAAGTTAGAAATTGAATTCCAAAGAGTAGTTCTAAAGTTATCTCAAGAAATTAATGAATTCAAAGCCCAAGTCACCAAGATATGGACATAAAGAGATAGCAGAGCTCAAGGAAACGAAAAAGTTAGTTGAGGACCTCCAAAATACAGTAGAATCCCTCAGTAATAGAGTTGAACAGGCAGAAGAAAGAAGCTCTGAAACTTCTTTCTGATGGAAAAACTTTTGAATGTTCACAAACACTCAAAGAGGCAGACAAATGGAGAGCAAAAACTGAGCATTCCCTGAGAGAGTTGAGTGTGGGATCACTCCAAAAGATCAAACATTCTTCATATGGGAATTCCCAAAGGAGAAGAGGATGGTTCTAAAGGTACAGATGCTCTACTCCAAGAGATTTTGGAGGAGAATTTCCCAAGCATTGCAAAAGACACAGGACTTCAGGTAGCAGACAGTTTCAGAACTCCAGCAAGACTCAATCCAAATAAAGGATCTCCTAGACACAATGTGATTAACTTTGCCAAAGTTAAGACAAAGGAGAAAATTCTGCAAGCAGACAAATGTAAGAAACGCATAAGCTACAAAGGGAGAAATATCAGAATGACTGCAGATCTCTCAGTCTAAATGTTTCAAGCCAGAAGAAGATGGCCATTGACCTTCAGTCTCCTAAAACAAAACAACTTCCAGCCCAGGATCCTGTATCCAGCTAAAATGAGTTTAATTTGGGATGGAGAAATCAAATACTTTCATGACATAGACATGTTGAAGAAATTTGCCATAACGGAACCAGCTCTCCAGGATATTCTCAGACCCCACCTCTACAATGACCAGTGCAATGCTCTAGCTCCAACACCAAAAATACTTTACTGGGATCTGATCAAACTAAAAAGCTTTTGCACAGCCAAGAACACAGTTAGTAAAGTAAACAGACATTTTTTGTTCAGAAATTTTTGAACAAAACCCAACTTCCACAGTGGTGAAAGGATTAAAAATCCACTGGACATCCAAAAATCATGACACCCAAAATACAACCAGGCTTATTAATTCTCTCAATTAATGTGAATGGTTTTAATTGTCCTCTTAAGAGGCACAGGCTGGCTGACTGGATACATAAACTGACACCAGATATCTGTTGTATACAAGAATCTCATCTTACCTTAAAGGATAAAAATAGACTCAGGGTGAAGGGATGGACTGGTATAATACAGGCAAACGGAAACCAGAAAAAAGCAGGGGTTGCTATTTTAGTAGCAGATACAATTGGCTTCAAACCAACAAAGGTAAAGAAAGATAAGGAAGGCCACTATGTATTTGTGAAGGGAAACACTTAACATGAAGACATTTTGATAATGATAAAGAGATGAAAGCAGCTACTTATTGTCATTTGATCTTTGACAAGCCTATCAAAAGTATTCAGTGGGGGAAAGACTCCCTATTTAACAAATGGAGCTGGGTGAACTGGATGGTGACCTGTAGAAGTCTGAAACTGGACCCCAACCTTTCACCATTAACAAAATTTGATTCTCACTGGATAATGGATTTAAACTTAAGACATGAAACTATAAAAATGCTAGAAGAGAGTGCAGGGAAAACACTTGAACAAATTGGCCTGTCATTATGTTTTATGAGGTGGACCCCACCTCCCAGGCAATTGAAGCAACACCAAAAATACATTACTGGGATCTGATCAAACTAAAAAGCTTTTGCACAGTCAAGAGCATAGTAAGTAAAGTAAACGGACAACCTTCAGAATGGGAGAAGATTTTTGCAGGTTATGCTTCCAACAAAGGTCTGATAAGTAGAATTTACAGAGGACTCAAACTAATCAATACGAAAGGAATAAATAATCCCATTTCTATGTGGGCAAGAGACTTGAACAGAAACTTCTCTGATGAAGACAGGTGCATGGCTTACAAATAAATGAAAAAATGTTCATCAACCTTAATCTTCAGAGAAATGCAAATCAAAACCACTTTGAGATATCATCTAACTCCAGTAAGTTTAGGCCACATTACAAAATCCAAAAACTACAGATGTTGGCATGGATATGGAGAGAAGGGAATGCTTCTACACTGCTGGTGGGAACGCAAGCTAACACGATCTTTTTTGGAAAGAAGTTTGGAGAACCCTTAAGGAACTAAAACTAGACCTACCATTTGATCCTGCAATTCCACTACTAGGTATATACCCATATGATCAAAAATTATTTTACAACAAAGACATTTGCACCAGAATGTTTATTGTAGCCCAATTCATAATAACCAAGACATGGAAACAGCCCAAGGGCCTGTCGACCCATGAATGGATTGACAAATTGTGGTATTTGTATACCATGGAATACTATGCAGTCATAAAAAAAGATGGAGATGGGCAGCACCTGTGGCTCAATGAGTAGAGAGCTGGCCCCATATACTGATGGTGGTGGGTTCAAACTCCACCCCAGCCAAACTACAACAACAACAAAAAATAGCTGGGCTGTGGTCCCAGCTACTCGGGAGGCTGAGGCAAGAGAATCACCTAAGCCCAAGAGCTGGAGGTTGCTGTGAGTTGTGACACCATGGCACTCTACTGAGGGTGACAAAGTGAGACTCTATCTCTAAAAAAAGAAAAAAAAAAAGATGGAGACTTCACATCTTTTATGTTTACCTGAATGGGGCTGGAACATATTCTTCTTAGTAAAGCATCCCAACAGTGGAAAAATAAAAGTATCCAATGTACTCAATATTACTATGAAATCAATATATAACCACTTACACACTTATACGAATGGCAAAACATAACTATAGTCCAGAAGGTAGAAGGGAAGGGGAGGGGAGCGGGGATATGGGAGGAGGGAGGGTATTTGGGAGGACCTCACCTAATGTGCATGATGCAATGGTACATTTCAAAACTATTGAGATATGAATATAATTGTGATGGAGGTATTACTTAGTTCAATGTAAGTATTTCACATTGTATATTGAAGCAGTACATTATGAACCCCATAAATGCAAAAAAATCATAAATGATTTTTATTAAATCATAAAGTTATGATTTAATAGAAAATAATAATAATAAAAATAAAATAAATAAATTTAAGAAAAATTTTTGGTGGACAATCTCATGTGCCTCTGAAAATGTTGGCTAGAAACAAGAAATATGACATTCAGGCCAAGCTCCAGAAATAACCAGACCAGGCCAGAGCAGACCGGACCAGACTGGACCAGACTAGACCTGAAAAGACCAGACATGAGCAGACCAGAGCAGAACTAACTGGACTGGACCAGATCGGACCAGACCAGACTGGGCCAGACTAGACCAGATAAGACCAGACCAGACCAGACCAGACTAGACCAGACCAAACCAGACCGGATCGGAATGGACCAGACCAGAGCAGACCAGACTGGAGCAGACCTGACCAGACAGGATAGGACAGGACCAGACCAGACTGGACTGGACCAGACCAAGCGCACCAGATTGGATTGGACCAAACTAGACCAGACCAGAGCAGACCAGACTGGACCACAATAGATCAGACCAGACCAGAGCAGACCAGACCACACTGGACTGGACCAGAACAATCTGGACCAGACCAGATCAGACCAGACCAGACCAGACCAGACCAGACTGGACCAGACCAAACCAGACCAGAGCAGACTAGACTGGACCAGACCAGACCAGACTGGACAGGACAGGACCGTACCAGACCTGACTGGAACAGATCAGACTGGACTCGAGCAGACCAGACCAGACCAAGGCAGACCGGAATGGCTTGGACCAGACCCGACCAGACCAGACCAGGCCAGCCCAGACTAGACCAGACAGGACCAGACTACTTTTGCGCCAACCCTTCTTCCTTTCCTCACTCCTTCCATAGATCAGACTGGCTTCAAGACCAGTCTGAAGGCTCCCTATTTACTCGAGACTGAAGGCTCCTATTTACTCCTCTCCCTCTCACCTGTGTCCTGCACATGGGTTTCTCACAGTAAATCTTCGGAATGTCTAATTCCGTCTTGTCTGCTTCTGGGGGACTCAAATTGACACAATTTCCTTCACCATGAAGTCGTTCTTTGATTTTTTTTGATTAAAAATAAGTTTATTTTTAAGTTGTAAGTTTTCCATTGACCAACACTTAAAATTTGAAAAACTATTTACCTAGAGATGACATAAATATTGGGTTTTGAGTTAGCAATTTCCCATGGGAAAATTTACTTTTAAACTTCTCTAATACACTTCAAGATCTCAGAGAAGAAATGTAAACTGCTTTAGAGAGCAGTTGTCAAATGCCTGCGATTTGTTGCTCAGATTAACCTGTACTTGGTGCTTTCATCTGACTCAGGGCCCACTGGTCAGGAATAATCTAACAGCCTCTACCAAGAAGATAAGGAAAGCACTTATTTTGAAGCCAAAGAGGATAAAGAGGGGTCGAGGTCCTTCCAATTTATTGAGAATTTTTTTAAATCATTAATTTTAAAATTATAAAAATAACATGTACATTAAAGGTACAGAAAAGTATCAGAAGTAGAAAAAAATCACCACTATAGCTACTACCCAGAAGTATATACTGTTAACACTTTAATACATATTTTTCTTTTAGCCCTTTAGATGTACCATATGTATATAGTTGTACCATATGTATATAGTTTTTATATAGTATAGAATTTTAGTTGTACCATATGTATATAATTTATTTTCATGATTATGGCATATGTATTTTTATTTTATGAAAACATTTTAGTAAGTTTTAGTAACTGAATATTTTACTGTGCAGATGTAACAAATTATTTTCTCCCCTCTCTATTGTATCACTAGGCTGTTCTGACCTTAATCTGTGCTATAAAAATATGGCACATGGTTTTCTCCCCTAAGTTTTTGGGATAGATTATTTTTTTATTTTTATTTTTTGAGACAAAGTCTCACTTTGTCACCCTCAGTAGAGTGCTGTGGTGTCACAGCTCATTGCAACCTCCAGCTCTTGGGCTAGGGTGATTCTCTTGCTTCAGCCTCCCAAGCACCTGGGACTACAGGTGCCAGCCACAATGCCCAGCTATTTTTGTTGCAGTTGCCCCTGCTGTTTTAACTGACTGGGGTGGGTTCAAACCCATCACCCTCGGTATATGGGGCCAGCGCCCTGTCCACTGAGCCACAGGCGCCACTTGGGATAGATTCTTAAAAGTGACATTACTGAGGGAAAAAGTTAAAATAATTTTAAGGTACATGGAATATATATTGCTAATTGAAAAAATAAATCTCATTTTAGGATCTCACCGTAGCAAACTGCATATTCCCATTAAAATAATAAAAAAAAACTTTGCTATAGATCAGTGGTTCTCAACCTTCCTAATGCTGCAACTCTTTAATACAGTTCCTCAAGTTGATGTGGTGGTGACCCCCAAACATAAAATTATTTTCATTACTACTTTATAACTGTAATTTTGCTACTGATTATGAATCATAATATAAATATCTAATATGCAGGGTGTCTTAGGTGACCCCTGTGAAAGGGTCGTTTGACCCCCAAAGGGGTCGCAACCCACAGGTTGAGAACTGCTGCTATAGATGCTAGTTTTATGTTCTTATTAGTAATTATTTCTTAGTAAAGGAAAATAATTTGATAATGTTTAGTAGTCATTTGTATTTTTTGTTTACATTTTTAAATAAACTTCTGTGAAGTCTTTCCGTTTTAAAAATAGTTAACTTTGTTATTTTTATGTAGCTATGTCTCCCAATTTACTATGGGCTTTTAACTGAAAAAAAAAAACTTGGACATAGACATTCAGAGTTGATACATTCATATTATCACTATTACATTCAAGTTATGAAAGCAGAATGGGATTTTGAAACATAATCCATCCTCATCAGCGATTTGAGAAATATTACTTCTTTTGGTTTTAATGTCCTTTGATTTAACTTTGCAAATCCATTTATATCATATTTTAGTATAAAGTGAGGATATAATCAATTTTTTTCCAAGTAATAATGAAAAAGAATTGGTGGACTAAAAAAAAAAAAATCCAGTGGAAATCCTAAAAATGAAAAGGTAAATAATAGAAATAAAAATTTCAAAAGATTTGTTAAACAGTAGGTTAAAAACAAATGAACAGAAAATTAGTAAATTGGAAGGCAGACTTCAGGAAATCACTTAGGCTGCAGTACAAAGAGATAGACACACATGTAAAAGTAGACCCCCCCCACCGACATTTGGTAGATGTTCCAGATGAAATACAGAGAATGGGGTAGGAAGGCATTTTTGAAGAGCTAATGCTTAAATATGTTTCAATATTGAAACATTGTTCTCAGAGTAAACAAAATCATAAGTAAGACAAATAAGAAAGTTTTATATTTAATACATTTTGGTAAAATTGCAGAACATCAAATACAAAGGGAAAATCTTAGACTGCAAAAAGGAAATGCAACTTGCAGACCCCTTAAAAAAATTACGCTGACTGCAGGCTTAACATTGTCAGAATAGATGAGGAAAAAAGTGGGATCATACCTGTAAAGTCCAGAGAAAAGAATAATGAAACTAGTACTTTATGTGAAACTAAATGATCCTTCAGAAGTAAGTGATAAATTTAAAACTCCAAATAAGAGTTTATTGCCCACAGGCCTTGATGAAAGAACTACAAAAGAATATACTTCAGCAAGACAGAAAATAAATCCATGGAATAAAGGAAAGTTGAGCAAATAAATCAGTAAAGTATGTTGTAAATCTAAATTGCATTGTCTGTCATCATAGTCAACAGTGCAAAATAAATAAATTGTACTGTCTATTAAAATTTTTCTCCTTTTAATAAAAGGTTATATATCAATGTGGGCAACAACTGTAAGTAATATACGCAAGATGAAATCAATTTTGAAGGGAGGCAAAAGTGGACTCAAGTCTTTTGTTAGGAGGTTAGAGATATTAACTTTATGTTTGATTAGAAGATAACAAAGTTAAAAATGTTTATAATTATTTTCTAAAAGAATAAAAAAAACCATTTATAATTGAATTTAATAGAAAAGATGGCTAAAATAAGAATTTAGACAAATTAAATTTAACAAAGCTTATTTGAACAAAGAAGGAATGGGGCAGCACTCAGAGCCACATGTGGTTCCCAGAAGTCTCCCCAACCCCTTCAGTGAAGCTTTTATAGGCCAAATGCTGAAGTGGAGAAATCACCTGACAGGCTATAGCTTGGCTTTTGCCTTATTTGGTCATGATTAGATTTAAACGGCAAGCCATGATTGGCTAGACCAAGGCTGTTTGTGATTGGCTAAAATGGCTATTGTTAAAATAATACACAATTGATCCTCGAATAATGTGGCAACTAGGGGCACCCAACGCCTGCACAGATGAAAATTCTTGTGTAACTTTCAACTTCCCCAAATGTTACTAATAGCCTGTTGATGACAAGCCTTACTGATAGCATAAACAGTTGATTAACATTTTTATGTTGTATGTATTATAACTTGTACCCTTACATTAAAGTAAGCTAGAGAAAGAAAATGTCATTAAAGAACTCATAAGGAAAATAAAATATGTTTACTGTTAATTAAGTGGAAGTGAATCATCATAAAGTCTTTATCCTTGACATTGAGTAGGCTGAGGAAGAAGAGGAGGGATCTTGCTACCATAGGGATGGCACAAATGCAAAAAAGCCCCACATATAAATAGATCTGAGTGGTTCCAACCCGTTTTGTTCCAGTGTCACTTGTACTCCTAGTTGGGTTGCAGTCTGTATACTAAGCTAGGCTGTAGTTTGTTACATAGAAACTCCAACTACAAAGACAGCCTCAGGTTAATGGTCTCCTGCTTATTTAATTTACCAGCAAACTATCAATCCAATAGATGACAAGGAAAAGGAAGACAAGAAGCAAAGGAGAAAAATGTAAATAGAAAATATCAAATAAGATGGTAGGTATATGCCCCCAAATATAATTAATCCTAATAAATACAAAAAAATTAATTTCACTTATTGGAGACTATGAATTTTGGATTAAAAAGTCTATTTATTGTATATACAAGACGCATCTAAAGTGAAAAACATAGGAAATTTGTAAGTAAAAAAAAAAAGGAAAAGCTATGCCTTGACCCTTGAACAACATGTGTGTTAACTGCACAGGTCCACTTAAGGCCAGAATTTTTTCCACCCAAACACTAATCCATAATACACTTTTTGTGGGATGTGAAACCTACATATATGAAGGCTGACTTTTCATATCTTCCCGATCTGCAGGGAAAACGGCAGAACGTCAGTATGTGCAGATTTCAGTATAGCAGAGGGTCTTGGAACCAATTCCCCCTGTGATATCGAGGGAGACTATTTGAATTAATAGCCAAAATAAACCAATATTGATATCTGACAAAGTAGAACGTAAGGCTCAAAGTAAGGATATCACCTATTTATGAAAGCAGCAGATTTTTCTTATGAAAGAAAAATCCCCCAAAGACACAGCAATCGTAAGTAAGTACACACCTAGATTAACATAGTTTTGAAATACAAAAATGAACTGGAGGGGTTACAAAGAGAAATTTACCAACTTTTTATGTCTACAACTAAACAAGAAGACTTTAACGTGCCTCTTAACAACTGATTAAAAAGACAGCATCATTAGAAATCGTAGAAATTATAGAGATTATTTGAAAAGGTAGTTAGTAAACATGATTTAATAGGAGGCACAAAGCAAGTCGCCCCAAATCCCATATGACTGATACCATATAGAGACTTTGATAGAAAGTGTCCTAAATAGTTTAAGTCCTAAAGGAAATCACACTGGAAAATTTTTGAAAATTAGAAAAGAGCAATATAGTATAATAAAAAAACATGTTAGGGTCAAGTTAAATTTGTAGTGTTAAATGTGGCGTACTAGAAAATAAGACTGAAATATCCAAGGAAGCTGGAGAATAATAGAGAAACATCTGATGAAAGAATTAGAAAATAAAGATACAATCAGATATTAGTGAATAATAACACATATTTTAAAATACAAACACAATTATAAAAAAAGAACAAAATCTGATGATTGTGGGAATTTCCAAAAGTGGAAAAAAGAAGAGAATGGTATAATGAACCCTATATACCCTGCCCCAGTAACTACAATACTGTGGCCAATCTTACTTCGTACAGACTCCCGGTCACTTTTCTATTACTTTATTATTTTAAAGCAAATCCCACACATCTTATAGCTAAAATCTGACCTTTTGAGGGTTAAAAACTAGTAGAACAAAGTTTTAGCAAGAATCATGAATTTTTAAATACAAGGCACAAACAAAACCATATAAGGAATAAAAAAGGTTCAGTATAGAATTTGAAATCATGTGACTACTATAATACCCTATGCCAATAATTTAAAAAATTTAAAACAATGGTATACTTTTCTAGAGAATATGTAAATTAATAAAATTTACCCCAAAGGACAAAAGAATAAATAAAACAGAAAAGCTTACTATAATGTGGTGGTTAATAGCATAGATTCTATAGCCAGAACCTTGATTGCCTGGGTTAGATTTTGGTTCTGCTGCTTACAGTGAGCTGGAGCAAGCTACCTAATACCTTTTTGCCTCAGTTTCCTCAGACAAATGGTAATAATTTCACCTAACTCATGAGACTGCTATGTTGATGAAATGAGTATTAATTGTTGAAATGCTTGCAAATGAGCTTCGCATTGTATAAGTGTTACCTGCTGTGAATATGGTAATAACAAAATAACGAGAGATTATATCAGTAGTTAAAAATTTCCTCCCCCTAAAGGAAATAGAGCCAGAAAGATTTACAGCTGAGTTTTAGCATAGTCAAAGAACAGATAATTCCCATCTTACACAGACTGTTCCAGATAATAGACAAAGACAAAGCCATTTAACTTATTTATGAGATAATATAATTTGATTCCAAAACCAGTCAAAGACAGTATAAAAAAACTGCATGCCAAACTAACTCGTAAACACAGATATTTAAAAAATCTAAGTAAAATATTAGCAAATCCAGTTTAGCAGTAGAGAAGAATATGTTTTAAAAATAAGGCCAAACATGATTTATCCTAGGAATACACAAAAAGCTTAACTTTAGAAACTCTTTTTATGTAATTTACCACATAGCAGATTAAGGACGTTCCTTATAACAGGCATGGACTGGCATTCAGAAAAGTTTTGGTGAAGTTTATGATTTAAAAAGACAATTTCTAACAAAGTATAAATAGAAGGAATCTTGAATACTCTTGGTGTAAAAAAGGCATTTGGCAGAAACCTATATTATATAATAAATTTTATCATATATTATAAAATAAGTATTTAGAAAAGTTTTCATTAAAATGAGGAACTGGATAAAGATATCTATTACTGCAGCTATTATCAATACTCTGCTAGAGGTTCCAGTCAATAAAGAAATGGAGATCTAGGGATCAAGAAAATAGGGATAACATTATCATTATTTCTTCGTGGTATGGTTGTCTATGAAATCTAAAAGATCCTACAGAGCTAATAAAATTATTCAACAGACATATCATATAAAACTGCCTTTAAAAAGCAATAGCATTCCAGTGCTCCAGTGGCTCAATCGGATAGCGTCTCGTTACTGCTGTAACACTATAAAAAGCAATAGCATTCCTACAAGCCAGTATTTACATAAAGTAATTGGAAAAAAGTTATCTAATTTAGCAATAAGAATAATTGAAATCTAAGAGTTAATAAAAAAATTATAAATATTTTGCTAAGAAAACTTCAAAACTCTATGGAACATCTAAGAAGGGCTTAATAAATAGATAAACTGTGCTGATAAGTATGAAGACTCAATATGGTAAAGATGTAATCTTCCCCCAAGTGCATTTGTAATTTTAATGCAATTTCATTATAAATCCTAACATAGTTTCCCATCAAACTTTACATACTTTTAAAATTTGTGTGGATGAAAAAAGTCCAAAAATATCTGATGCAGCTCTGAAAAAGAATAACAAGCAAAGTTTATTTATTCTACCAGGCATCAAAGTGTATTACACAGCTAATTAAGTAAAACAGTGTGGTTTGGGTTGAGCCATAGATAAAAGATCAGTTGAACAGATTAGAAATTCCAGGAACAAGTCACAGCCCATATAGACATGTCATGGAAGGGAACTAGCATGATATAGACATGTCATGGAAGGGAACAGATCAGAGAAGAAAGGATGGCTAGTTAATAAAGCTGCTGCGGAGTTAGGCTTCTTCCAGAAAGAAGACGAGATCCCTATCTTACATGAAAAACAAAAAAGAGATTTCATGTAGATTAAAGATTTAAATATGAAAAAAAATGTAACAAACATTATAGAAGAAAATACAGGGAATATCTTTACGATATTAAAGTAGAGAAAAAAATTCTCCAGCAATATGCCAAAATGCATAAATTATATAGGAAAAGACTGATAACTTTAGCCTGACAAAATGTGAATTTCTGAATGACAAATGAGATGATAGTAATCCTAAAAGACAAACTGCCAACTAGGTCAGTGTATTCGTAACATAAATGGAAAAGGATTATTACCCAAGATGTATCTTTTTAAAAAGCATTTTTTTTAATTAATGAGAAAAGAGATCAAAACACTCAATTAAAAATGGGCAAAGGAAAGTGAACAAGCCATTCACAATAAAGAAAATCAAATAACTAATAAGTATGTGAGATGATGCTCAAGTTCACCAGTAATAGGATAAATTCAAAATAAAGTACTTATGAGACTTGATTTCACTCTTACATGTTTGGATAAAATTAAACTGTCATTAATGTCAATTAATGTTGAGAATGTAGAGAAATAAACTCTTAAATACTCCTAGGATAATGAACTGGTTCAATCATGTTGGTAAGCCTATCCCCCTAGAAACCAGCAGTTTTAACTTTATAATTTAGGGAATCTCTTAAACTTGTGTGCAAGAGGGGAATGACTAAATTACACTGTAGTTATATAATATTGTAGAATACTATATAGCAATCAAAATAAATAAAGTAGGCTCAGCGCCTGTAGCTCAAAGGCTAGGGTGCCGGCCACATACACCAGAGCTGGGTGGTTCAAATCCAACCTGGGCCTGCCAAACAACAAGGACAAGTACAACCCCCTCCCCAAAAGTAGCCGGTTGTTGTGGTGGGCGCCTGTAGTCCCAGCTACTTGGGAGGATAAAGCAAGAGAATCACTTAAGCCCAAGAGTTGGAGGTTGCTGTGAGCTGTGATGCCACAGCACTCTACCAAGGGCGACACAGTGAGACTCTGTCTCGGAAAATAAATAAATAAATAAACTAGCTAGGACGATGTAGGTCTGCATGAATTGGTCTCAAAAACAACAGAGTGAAAAAAATCAAGTTCAGAATGGTGGGTATACATATAATGCTATTCATGGGAATAAAATTTAAAATGTACATAAATACCATATATGTTCTTGGTTTTATACGTGTGCATGTACACACATATGAAAATAAAAGGCAGAAAGGGAAGATTGCATACTAAATTCAAGACAGAGGGTGCCTCTAGAGGCAAGAAGGGATACGATATAACTACGTAAAGACAATTTTATTTCAATTCTATAGGTTTTAGAAATATCACAAAAATGATAAAAACTGTCAGTTCTTGGTTGAGGATATATGCATATTTATACATTATTCTTTGTCTTTTCTGTAATTTAAAATTTCATCAAAATGAAAATTATAATTCAAACCAAAACAGAAAACTCCAAGTCTAATAATAAGAAAACCATCAGGAAAATCTCAACTGAAGGAAATTCTACACAATGTCTGACCAGTACTCCCTCGAAATGTCAAGGTCATTAAAAACAATAAGGAACTGAGGAACTGTCACAACCAAGAGAAGGTAATTAAATGTAATATGGTGTCCTACATCTGATCTTGGAACAGAAAAAGAACATTAAGTAATAACGAAGGAAATCGGAAGAAAGAATTAATTTTTATTAACAATAATGTATTAATATCACTACATTAATTGTGACAAATACGCTGTACCAATATATAAATAATGAGGGAAACTAGGTTTGGGATAAATGAGAACTCTTTGTCCTATCTTTGTAACTTTTATTTAAATCTAAAATTATTCTAAAATAAGAAAATTTGTTTACAAAACAGAATGGGTACAGTGTTATTCCGATTTGTGTGTGTGGATGAGAGGATTATGTACCAAAAACACCAGACAGTGATTGTGTCTCAATGGTGTGTATATGAATTGCTCTCGTTTCTCTTTTACTCTTTTTTTAAAAAATTCAGATGAATGTGAGGGCACATACGATTAGGTTACACAGTTTGCAATTGCAAGGTTGAAGGCTGAGATGTGGCAGTGTCCGCCACCCAGGAAATGTACCCCTGCATTGTACCTGCTGGATGGGAGCCCACCAAATTCCTTCCCACCCACCCCCCGGACTATTTCTCTCTTGTGAGCCTATAGTTGTTAATCTACTAGTTTCAATTTAGTACTGAGTACATGCACTGGTTGTTTATTCTCTTTTTTTTGTAGAGACAGAGTCTCATTTTATCGCCCTTGGTAATGTGCCGTGGCATCACACAGCTCACAGCAACCTCCAACTCCTGGGCTTAGGTGATTCTCTTGGCTCAGCCTCCGGAGTAGCTGGGACTACAGGCGCCCGCCACAACGCCCAGCTGTTTTTCTGTTTTGCAGTTCACAGAGGCTGGGTTTGAACCTGCACCTTCGGTATATGGGGCCAGCGCCCTACTCAATGAGCCACAGGTGCCGCCCGTATTCTCTTTTTTTGGGGGGGAGGAACAGAGTCTTAAGCTGTCCCCCTGGGTAGAGTGCCGTGGTGTCATAGCTCCCAGCAACCTCCAAGTCGGGCTCAAGCGATCCTCTTGTCTCAGGTTTTCTGTTTTTAGTAGAGACAGGTCTGGCTTTTGCTCAGGCTGGTCTTGAACTCATGAGCTAAGCTGTCCACCCACCTTGGCCTCCCAGAGTGCAGGGATCACAGGCGTGAGCCACTGTGTCCGGCCGGCTGTCTTTTCTCTTTCATTCTTTAATTTTTCAAACTGCTACCATCTAATAAATAAAAAGCAAGTGTGCCATATTGATACATTTCAGCTATCAGAACCATTATTAAGACTTTGACACTATTCCTATTAGCATGCAAGAATAATTGGCTTCTCCCAACACGCATTTTCAATATTTGCCTGAAAAGCTTGCTTGCTAAAACTGCAAAACTCCCCAGTTCTGCCAGGAGTTTTCAGGGAAGAAGCTCAAGAATTCATTTTTTAACAAGCCTCCACGTGATTTTTTGTTTTTGAGTGATGGCTGTTCAGATAAGTTTGGAAAACTGATTCAGCTAATTCTCAAACTTTAAAACTCAGTTCAGTGTCAGCTCTGCCGTCCAGCTTCCTCTGCCCATGTGAGGGGTGTAGAAACCCGCTCCTCTGTACCCTCCCTGTACACACACAGCTCCAGGGCTGCGTCCCATCGATGCATCATAGTCAGCTGTTTAGATTTTTTTCTCTCTAGTTGTTTTGCATAATTTTTGTGATCTCATCAAACATAGCATCTGATAGGCTCTCAATATGTATTATTTGGATAAATGCATGGGAACATAAAGAGATGGATGGGCTGCTTTTAAATGAATGGAGTAATTCTGGGAATTTCACCAGCATCTGTCTTAAATTCCCTCAGTAATGGTATCTGTAGTTGTTTAGTAATGGGTGGGATCCGTCTCTTTTATCATCTCTAGAAAGTCAAACATGGCAATATTTAATTTATTACAAAATGTATGGCTTTATGCTTGAATAGTGGTTGGAGAAACTGGAAATGCAAACTGTGTTTTTGAATTATCTAGGAAACTACTCACACCCTAACTCACATGGGTGAGTACTTCTCCACTGAGCCGGGATACTCAGAAATGAAGAGTTGTGCTATCCAAGATGGAGCTTCTGGCCGTGTGTGGTCTTTGAAGTTTAAATTTAAAGAATTAAAACTAAATGAAATAAAGCATTCAGTTCTTCAATCACATATTTCAAGTGCTCAAAGATCACATGTGGTAGTGGACACTGTGTTAGAAAGGGCAGACATTAAAAGGACATTTTATCCTGGCTCAGCACTGGTAGCACAGTGGTTATGGCGCCAGCCACATACACTGAGGGTGGCAGGTTCAAACCCGGCCCACGCCAGCTTAACAACTGCAACAACAACAACAAATAGCCAGGTGTTGTGGTGGGCGCCTGTAGTCCCAGCTATTTGCACTGTACTGAGGGTGACATAGTGAGACTCTGTCTCAAAAAAAAAAAAAGAAAAAGAAAGAAAAGAACATTCTATCCTTACAGAAAATGCTACGGGAGAATGCTGGCAGAGTCTTCCTCTCCAACCTTGCCGGTCCCAATCAGATAGCTTCTCACATTAAACCTTCTTTCACCCCTCCAGGCAAAGTTCTGTGTGGTTCACAGTCCAGGCATGTCCTGGGCACCAGGCAGGCATTCCGAGATGAAGAAAATACAGTTGCTGTCCTGGAAGAGCTTAAAGCGGGGATTCCCAACCAGGATGATTTTGACGCCCAGGGAAATCTGACATTTTTGCTTGTCATAAGTGTGTGTTCTTGGTATGTAGAGCCGGTAGCACACACAGAGGGCAGGGTTGCAGGGTAGAGGTCAAGTGTGCTGTTAAGCATTCCAGATACCCACCCCCATCATCAACATGTTCTCCCCAGAATGTCAATAATGCCAAAGTTGAAGGATACAGGGGTGGCGCCTTGTAGAGGAGACGGACCCAGCAGCAGATAGTGCCAACGCCATGTGGAAAGTGAAGAGAGCGGGGGTGAGCATGGGGATTACGGGGGGAATTCTTGAGCGGAGTCTAGAAGG
>CAUYRH010090421.1:0-12911 GCA_963574655.1 Perodicticus potto
TACATGTATACCATGGAATATTACACAGCCTTAAAGAAAGATGGAGACTTTACCTCTTTCATGTTTACATGGATGGAGTTGGAACATATTCTTCTTAGCAAAGTATCTCAAGAATGGAAGAAAAAGTATCCAATGTACTCAGCCATAGTATAAAGCTAATTTGTAGCTTTCATATGAAGGCTATAACCCAACTATAGCACAAGAATATGGGGAAAGGGCAAGGGAGGGGAGGGAAGGGGGGGCAGGTGGAGGGAGGGTAATTGGTGGGGCCACACCTATGGTGCATCTTAGAAGGGTACAGGTGAAACTTACTAAATGCAGAATACAAATGTCTTCTTACAATAACTAAGAAAATGCCATGAAGGCTATGTTAATCAGTTTGATGAAAATAGTTCAGATTGTATATGAAACCAGCACGTTGTACCCCTTGATTGCACTACTGTACACAGCTACAATTTAATAATAAAAACAATAAAAAAAAGATCAATTGTTTAAGAGAGAGGACTGAGAATCAACAGAGTGGAACAGGAGGCTCCCTAAGTGACTGAGAGGGAAGTGGGACAACCTGCCTGGCTGGATTGGAGGTACTTGGGGAAGGGGCCTGCGTGTGGGGAAGGGACAGCAGAAAGAACCCAGGGGCACCACACTGCCCTGCAGACATTGTAACCGGAGGACCCCTCTGATGCAGCAGACTTCTGGACGGACACAGAGACCCAATGCAGTGGAGTTGCTTGGGAGAGAAGGCACAGCTGGCCGCCAACCCTGGGGCACTGTGGTTAGTGCCATTTTGAAGTTTTAGCCCAAGAGAACTATGTCTATTGGGGATCAAAACCATAGTTGCTGTATCCCCCTTACACATGCAGGGCCAAGGAGGGAGTGGGGAGGCCAGCAGGTCTTGCACACCCCATGAGTAGATGCTGCACACCCACCCTGCTGCTAGGGGACCTGCCTAGAGTAGGTGCACATGGACTTGGTGATTGCTGCCATACCCTGAGAGGCCCCACCCAGCAATTCTTCCCACTGGACCTGGGAACAGCACCTACTTATGGCCCTCAATTCCCACCACCAGCCATCTGGGCAGTGCAGCTACCTACCACCTCTGCCACTTGGAAAACCCTAATGAAAATGGACCTGAGTGGGCAAACACCAATGTGGCCATCACTGCTGGACCTGGACAGATTGCCCATGAAAGACCCACCCCACCAAGGGCTAATGCTGCCACCGTGACTCATGACACCCCCAGGGGGACAGTGAGACGCAGGTGAGCCGTGGTGCTGAAGGCTCACGGTGTATCTGCCCCTCTCCTTGGTCAGTCTTCTGGAGTGGGATGAAGCACACCACCCAGGGACCTTCCCTTCCCTTCACTGACCAAGAGAGAAGAGCTAGTACACCACAAAGCTATCTATTTTGAGTTAAAAGAAGAGGTCCCAGATGAGAACAAATCATCATAAGAACTTTGGCAACATGAAAAAAAAAAAGGGGCTTTTTTGACATCCCCAAAGGATCATAGTAGCTCTCTGGTAATGGACTCCAACCAAAGAAGATCGTTGAAATGTCAGATTTAGAATTTGGAATAGGGATGGTAGGTAAGATCAGGGGGATTGATGAGAAAATTGAAAGCCAATGCAAGAAACCCAAAAAACTAATTCAGGATATGAATGAAAAATTCTCTAAAGAGATAATGTAAGAAAAACTATAACCGAAATTCTAGAAATGAAAGAGTCATTTAGGGAATTCAAAATATAGCAGTATTTCCTCCAAGAAATATGGGATTATGGAAAGCAAACAAATGCAAAAATCATAGGTATTCCTGAGAGAGAAGAAGAAAAATAAAGTGTGGAAAAACCTATCTAAGGAAATAATTTAGGAAAACTTCCCTGGTATCGTTAGAGATTTAGACATCCAGGTACATAAAGGCCATCGAACACCTGAAAGATTTGTGGCAAATAGGACATCACCAAGGTACATGGTCCTT
This sequence comes from Perodicticus potto, assembly GCA_963574655.1. Lineage (NCBI taxonomy): Eukaryota > Metazoa > Chordata > Mammalia > Primates > Lorisidae > Perodicticus > Perodicticus potto. The sequence goes on from CAUYRH010090421.1 coordinate 1,976, forward strand.
AGTTCAGCCGAAGTTAAAATGAAGGAGAAAAAAAAAATCACACAAGCTGTGAGATGAAAACATGAAGTAACTTATAAAGGAAAACCCACTAGACTAATGACAGACTTCTCAGCAGAGATCTTGTAAGCCAGAAGGGACGGAGGTCCCATATATAATCTCCTTAGACAGAATAATTGACAACCAAAAATTTTATATCCTATAAAACCAAGTTTCATAAATAAAGGAGAAATAGTTTTTCCCAGCGAAACAAACACTAAGGAATTTTGTCATCACTAGACCTGCCTTAGAAAAAACATGCTTAAAACATCAGAGTAAAAAAAAAATTTTGAGGCTCGGCGCCTGTGGCTCAAGCGGCCTTAGCCGCTTACACCTAAGCTGATGGGTTCGAATCCAGCCCGGGCCTGCAAAACAACAAGGACGGCTGCAACGAAAAAGTAGCCAGGCATTGTGGAGGGCGCCTGCAGTCCCAGCTACTTGGGAGGCAGAGGCAGGAGACTCGCTTGAGCCCAGGAATTGGAGGTTGCTGTGAGCTGTGATGCCACAGCACTCTACCCAGGTCGACAGCTTGAGGCTCTGCATCCAAAAAAAAAAAAGTTTTTTGAAAATTCAAACTCACATCTCTTATTAAACAATAACATAAGGGAGAAAATAAAGCAACACTGTAACAATCAACATGATGAACAGACCAGTTTCTCACATGTCAATACTAACGTTGAATGTTAACAGTCGGTTTTTTTTTTTTTTTAATCTAATTAATTAATTCTTTGCAGTTCTTGGCTGGGACCGCGTTTGAACCCGCCACCTCCAGTATATGGGGCCAGTGCCCTACTCCTTCGAGCTACAGGTGCTGCCCTGATCAGATTTATTTTTTGTTTAAATTTCATTTACTTTGTTTTACTGTAATTTACACAAGAGACTGCCAAGTAAACTAGATATTTTACATTCACCACACTTTGCCTCAAATCTCCACAGGTGTTAGAAAAATATTAAAATCTTTGCACAGGGCTTTCATTTCCATGCGTGCCCAAGCTCCCAATGATATTACAGATGCCAGTGAGAGTTAAGTTCATTAGAAAGAGAGGGGTAGACTCTTTATTTCACAAAATTAGCAATAATCTCCCCCCGCCAAACACTTTGCAGACAATGATTATGCTCTGACAAAACCTATCTTACAATAGTGCCCAGGGAATAAACATCAGTGTTTGTCCTGGGTACGTAAAGGATCTATGAAATGTGGGGCTTGCTGCTGAGGATAACAGCGTCTGGCAACGCGGTAGTGGTCCTAACACCTTCCCATGTCTAATTCGCTGCAGTCACTCCAGTGGGGACACAGGACATGTGGGAAAACAAGAACCAGATCACTAATGTTGATCAGAATACTAGTGTTTTAGGAGGAACAGGAGGTTCAAAAAGACAGTTTGTGACCTGAAGGCTTTGAGAATATTATACCACTCAAGCTTCTAGGACTGATAGGAGAAAATCTGGAACTCAGAGAAAGCTTAGAAAAATCTTACCTAGCTATTGTTCCTTTCTTTAAAAAAAAAAAAATGCAGCAGCAGCTTCTAACCAGCATCCTCTTGATACCCATTCAGGATGTGTGCTGATGACGTTCTATTTGGGAGAACGTTCCAGAGTCTGAGGTCTGCAGGACCTCCTAAATGTATGTAGGCAAGATTCACACCATGTATTAACTTCTATCTCAAAGGCAGCATTCCCACCCACCCCCCGCCTTGAAGTTTATTTCAACAGGTAAAGAACAAGACATTGTCACTATCTGCATTTTATCACATGAGCTGTAAGGAACCCAGGCCATTTGCAAAGTTTCCAAGCTATTAATCCAGAAAAGCCATTTCCAAAACAAGACTCCAAGGAAGTGCCATAATTTCAGTTTTTCTACATAGCCTATAATATTATTTAGACTAATTTCTTCATCAGTTTCTTTGTCTAACAGGAACCTAAAAATTGTCTTGTGTTTATTATAAATCACAAACTGCCATCTCCATTTTCGCTCAGTTTGATATAGAAAAATATTTGAAATTTACAATACGAAAATCCAATAAAAACAAGAAAATTTTTTAAAAAGGATTTTTCCCTCAGGGCAAATGAGTAAAAACTGGCCTGTAAATTTACTTCTTACTTAATAGATGTTGTCAAATTGGGCTACAAGATAACAACCATCCAGAAACAAATAGTTATAAATATATTGAGTTTATATCCCAAATTCACTGGAATACCAATAAATTATGAAGAATTTTTTTTATGGGAGTCTGCTACTTATGGGACCAAAATAAAAACATAAGAGACTCATTTCAAAGAACAGAAAAATAACAAAAGGCTGTATATAGGTCCACAGCTTGACACTTATGAAATATACCAGCTGGTTTTACAATGCAGCCAAATTTGTCCATTAATGGCATTACTCTTTATACTTATTAAAATCTGTTCCAGGTGTAGATATTGAAAATATTTTCTTTTGTATTTTTGCTGAAGATAGGTTCAGTACTTTGTGTAAATTTTACTAATCCCTTCAGTATATCTGTATGTACATATATACGTAAGTATGTGTATCTGGATCTGTAGCTCTACATGAGTTTTACATACAGCTAGACATACACGTAGACAGGTACATACGTGGTCGGAACCTGTGCACGTGTATACGTCATCACAAGCAAACGTCTGGGAAACATCAACACTGTTGAGATACTGATCAGAATGTCCTTCACTCATCACTGGCTGCACTCGTTCCCCTCACTTGACCTTGATTACGTAAACAGTTTGATAATGTCTCTGACCTACCGGAATGTCTCTGACCTACCGGGGACTCCTCTGACATCAGCAGCTAATGTGCCTGGAACAGGAACCCTTCTGACACATTGTTTCTAATTCTTTCTGAGTCTCATCTTCCATTCTCCTAATGTCTCCTATTGTCAGATCCATCCACTTGTCAATCCAACAAAAAAGCTGGCGATAAAAAGTTTGTAAATATCCTTTCTTCCTGCTTCTGAATGAAGTTTTCTATTTTGCTCTGCAGTCCCCACCATTTGCATTTGATGGTCACCAGCTTATAGGCACACGTCGGAGGACAGTGAGGGCCATTTGCCAGCTCCTTCTTCCAGTTGGGTCCCAAAGGGCCGCTCTTGGTCTTGACTGACTAGAATAATGCTGGATCTTCATCAGCTTTGTAGTCTGCTGGTTACACTTGACTTTGATCTACAATATTATATAGATAATTGTAACAGTTTTCCGTATGTTGGGATCTAAACCACATACATTTCCCAAGTCTGGTTTGTGCCATGTTTCCATTTTAATGAAGAAATCATCTTTCATATATTCGCTAGTTACAACTGTTCTGCAGTGGGGGTGTGCATTCCAGGCTTTCTCATGGAACACCAGAAGCAGTCATCCTTACAAATGCAGGAACTTTGCTTTTTAGGTGATAAATTTTGTGCGTTTACTGTCCCTGTTTCTCATCTTTCTCATCAGTTTCATTCTTTAATACTTTAATTCCTTCTCCACCACCAGTCTCATTCTTACTAGCTTCTGCAACAGCGTAAAGCTACCCAAATTGATATTCCTGAACAGAACATGAGGAAAACATATGGAATTCCTTAATCAGCACCATCTTCTCAGAACCCCCTCACAGCTGCTGCTGCTGCTACTACCACCACTGCTACTGCCTCTCTGAATGTTAACAGTCTTAATGGCCATTTAAAATATATAGATTGGCTAAATGGATTAAAAACAAAACACAACCCATGTATACATGATCTCCAAGAAACCCATTTAATTGACTGATTCTCATAGACTCAAAGTAAAGGGGTGGAAAAGAATATTTCATGCAAATGGAAACCAAAAGTGAATAGCTATTCTCTTATCAGATAAATTTTAAATCAACAATGATAAAAAAAGGATAAAGATGTTTATAAAGGAATCAAACACGTGTGACAAGAAGATATAACAATCCTAAATAATATTCACCTAACATCTGTGCTCCCAGATTCATTGAACAAATTCTACTAGATTTAAGCAAGGAAGCAAATAAACAGCAGCATCATTATAGCCAGAGATATCAGAACTCCTCTGACAGAACTGGACAGATCATAACAGTAGAAAACCAACCACAAAAAACCCACTGGACGTAAAAAGGACTCTAGAAATGAACCTACCAGGACATTCTGTCTTCAGCACTTCCTTGTCAGCATATGGAAAATTTTCTAAGGTAGATGATGTGTTAGGCCATGAAATAAGTATCCACAAATTCAGAAAAATCAAGATCACACCATGTGTCTTCTCAGACCACAATGCAATCAAACTAGAAATAAATTCTGAGAGGAACTCTTGAAACTACGTGATACACGAATGGCAATTAAACAACCTGCAGATGAATAATCCTTGGGTCAATGATGAATTCAAGATGGAAATGGGAAGATTTTTGTAATTAAATGGCAAAGATAACACAAGCTTCTAAAATCTCTTAGAGACAGTGAAAGCAATACTAACAGGAAAGTTTGTAGCCTTAAATGCCTACATCGAAAAGATAGAAAGATCACAAGTTAATAACCTAATATCATATCTCAAAGAATTAGAAAGAGAAGAACAAACCAAATCCAAAGCTAACATAGAAAAAGAAATAGCAAAGGCAAGAGAAGAACTTGGCTCGGTGCCCATAGCTCAGTGATTAGGGGGCTGGCCACATACACCAGGGCTGGAGGCTTTGAACCCAGCCTGGGCCTGCTAAACAAGAGTGACAACAACAACAACCAACAACAAGTAGCTGGGCATTGTGGCAGGTGCCTGCAGTCCCAACTACGTGGGAGGCTGAGGCAAGAGGATCTCTTAAGCCCAGCTTAAGAGTTTGAGTGTTGCTATGAGATGTGATGCCATGGCACTCTACCCAGGGTCACATAGTGAGCCTCCATCTCAAAAAAAAAAAAGAAAGAAAAAGAAAAAGAGAAGAACTAAATGAAATGGAGTAATTCTGGGAAGATGGCCGACTGGTAACAACCCTCAGCAGAGGAAGAAAAACTGGATGGAATTGGACTCTATGAAACCAAAGATGGGGAGCTGAGCTATGAAAGAAGTTCAACAAGCTGTAACGTCAAGGAAGAGCATTCAAGAAAACAAATTATAGGTACAAAGCCTACTGACTAGAGGATGGGAGACCCCTCCCCCAAGCAGGAGGCCTGCTGCAAGGCTATCTGCGAACAAGCAGGGAACAAAAGACCTCTCATTTTACCTCTCTGGTGAGAGCCGCTAGGTCTCTTTCTCCAGGGGGGTCCCACTTATTAACCTAGACACCACCCCGCCAGGCATAAAATTGAACGGATATTTTTCCCCACAAGTCCAAACTCCCAGTCCACCCTTTCCCCCTTGCATGATGGTCTGAAGTTCTTCCCCCTGCAGAGCATAGAGTGTTTGGTCTTGTCCTGAGAGATCTGGGCATAGATGGTTGGTGGACTGCCAACCATCAGGACAGAATCCATGACTAAAGGAAAAAAGAGGGTATAAGAAGAAAAGGACATTTTGAGGGAGGAAGAGCAGTCCCCTGGTTATGAGTATGCCTGGCCAGTGGTAGTGTTGACCCTCGGTCCGGGCTGTGTCTGGCGGGATGGGGTACAGGACCCCTGGCTCTTATGGCACCCACAGCAGGAGAGTGGTTGTCCCATGTGGACTGAGTTCAACAGACACACCAGGAGGAGGCTTGATAGGTGTGGACTATGACCTGAGAGCAAGGGCATAATCTCCTGATTCGAACAGACCCTCAAGCAGTGGCTTACTGAGTGTGAACCAAGACCTGAGGGTTAGGGCATGCTCCACTGCCTCCAGCGGGGCTGGTGAGCAGAGGCTTACCAAGTGAGGACTGAGACCTGTGAGCAGAGTGTGGTGCCCTGACTCTAACAGAGCCTGTGAACAGAGGCTTGCCAGGCAGTGGACTGAGACTGGCAGGTGGGGGCATGGTCCTCTGACTCCAACTGGTCTGGCAAGCAGAGGCTAGCTGTCTGTGGACTGAGGACAGAGGCTAGGGCCCAGTGCCCTGACTCTAATAGAGCCTGTGAACAGAGGCTTGCCAGGCAGTGGACTGAGACTGGCAAGGGGGAGCATGATCCCCTGACTCCAACTGGTCTGGCAAGCCGAGGCTAGCCATGTGGGGACTGAGACTGGTGGGTGGGGGCTTTGCCCCTGGCTCCAGCTGGGCCTGTGAGCAGAGAAGCAGACAATAGCGTGGACTGAGTCTGGCAGGTAGGAGTGTGGCTCTAATTGTGCTTTGAATCCCTTTGCTTTCAATTGTCCTTGAATCCCTCTCTGTTGGGCAGGGTTTGCACTGCCTGAGACAATTTGGTTGGAACCTGTGTCTGGGGCTGTCCACTCAGGGACATTCTGAGGTTTACCCTTGAAGTTCTGTAGTGGAAAAGATCTGAAGGGTGGGGGCTGGGTGCCACAGCTGTTTGTATCTCTTCACAGTTGAGATTTAAATCTAATAGTGTGGTTTCTTAGGATAGGGCAGAGGTTGGCTGAGCTAACGAAACAGAGCTAGCCTACACTATCTCACCAAGTAGGTCCTCAGAGTCTCCTGCCAAGACTCTGAAAGGGATCTTTGTAAGGTCGTAGGAGATAAGCCACAATTTTCAAAGCCTAGAGCTTTGGTAAGGGGCTATCTCTACTACCTGGGAACCCCAATTCAATCTCACTCTACCAGTTCTAATAACCAAACAGAGGAAAATAAACATGGTGCAGACCCAACAGAAGAACTCTGGCAACGTGAATAACCAGAGTAACTGATCAACCCCTCCCCAAGAAATGACAAAGGAGATACAACTGAAGATGCCATGAATAGACAAATGGCAGCAATGTCAGAAACTGAATTCAGAATATGGATTGCAAATAAGATAAATAGAATGGAAGAAAAGATAGAAATTGAATTCCAAAGAGTAGGTCTAAGGTTGTTTCAAGAAATTAATGAATTCAAAGCCCAGTCACCAAAGATATGGACATAACGAGAAAAGAGATAGCCAAGCTCAAGGAAACGAAAAAGATAGTTGAGGAACTCCAAAATACAGTAGAATCCCTCAGTAATAGAGTTGACCAGGCAGAAGAAAGGATCTATAAAACTGAGGACAAAGCTTTTGAACATTCCCAAACACTCAAAGAGGCAGACAAATGGAGAGCAAAAACTGATCATTCCCTGAGAGAGTTGCGGATCACTCCAAAAGATCAAACATTGATCTTATGGGAATTCCCAAAGAAGAGGATGGTCCTAAAGGTACAAATGCTCTACTCCAAGAGATTTTGGAGGAGAATTTCCCAAACATTGCAAGAGATACAGAACTTCAGATAGCAGACAGTTTCAGAACCCCAGCAAGACTCAATCCAAATAAATCATCTCCTAGACACTTTGTGATTAATTTTTCCAAAGTTAAGATGAAGGAGAAAATTCTGCAAGCAGCTAGAAGTAAGAAAAGCATCACCTACAAAGGGAGAAATACCAGAATGACCACAGATCTCTCAGCCAAAATGTTTCAAGCCAGAAGATGGTCATCGACCTTCAGTCTGCTAAAACAAAACAACTTCCAGCCCAGGATCCTCTATCCAGCTAAACTAAGTTTCATTTGTGATGGAGAAGTCAAATACCTTAATGACATAGACACATTGCAGAAATTTGCCATAACTAAACCAGCTCTCTCGGATATTCTCAGACCCATCCTCCACAATGACCAGTGCAATGCTCTACCTCCAAAGTAAACTCTTCCAGAAATTTTTGAACAAAATCCAACTTCCACAGTGGTGAAAGGATTAAAATTGTCTGTTGGTCATCTGAAAATAATGACCCCCAAAATACAACCAGGCTTATCAATTCTCTCAATTAATGTGAATGGTTTAAATTATCCTCTAAAGAGGCACAGGCTGGCTGACTGGATACATAAACTCAGACTGGATATCTGCTATATACAAAAATCTCACCTTACAGTAAAAGATAAAAATAGACTCAAGGTGAGGGGATGGAGTTATATAATACAAGCAAATGGAAACCAGAAAAAAGCAGTGGTTGCAAGTTTAGTAGCAGATACAATTGGCTTTAAACCAATGAAGATAAAGATCAGGAAGGTCACTACATATTTATCAAGGGAAACACCCAAAATGAAGAGATTTCGATAATTAACATTTATGCACCCTACCAGAATGCTCCTCAATTCGTAAAGCAGACCCTAATGGATATGAACAACTTGATATCTTCCTGCACTATAATAGTTGGAGATTTTAACACCCCTTTGACAGTTTTGTATAGATCCTCCAAAAAGAAACTAAACAAAGAAATATTAGACTTATATCTGACCCTAGAACAAATGGACTTTACAGACCTCTACAGAACATTTCACCCTAATAAAACTGAATATACATTCTTCTCATCAGCCCATGGATCATCCTCCAAAATAGATCATATCCTAGGACACAGGTATAACCTCAGAAAATTTAAAAGTGTACAAATTATTCCTTGTATCTTCTCAGACCACCATGGAATAAAAGGTGAACTCAACAGCAATGGGACCCTTCATACTCAAACAAAGTCATGAAGGCTAAGTAATCTTAGGCTGAATGATAGCTGGGTCAAAGATGAGATTAAGAAGGAAATCAACAAATTTTTGTTACTAAATGATAACAAAGACACAAATTATCAAAACCTGTGGGATACTGCAAAGGCAGTCCTAAGAGGGAAATTTATAGCATTGGAAGCCTTCATCAAGAAAAGAGAAAGAGAGGAAGCCAATAACTTAATGGATCATCTCAAGCAACTGGAAAAGGAAGAATGTTCCAACCCCAAACCCAACAGAAGAAAATAAATAACCAAAATTAGGGCAGAATTAAATCAAATTGAAAACAAAAGAGTCATTAAGAAGATCAACGAAACAAAAAGTTGTTTTTTTGTAAAGATTAACAAAATTGATAAACCTTTGGACAACCTAACCAGAAATAGAAAAGTAAAATCTCTAATATCATCTGTCAGAAATGATAAAGGAGAAATATCAACAGACACTTCAGAAATTCAAAAAATCCTCAATGATTACTACACAATCTCTATTCCTAGAATTATGAAAATCTGAAGGAAATGTACCGTTACCTGGAAGCATGCCACCTTCCTAGACTCAACCAGAAAGAATTAGAAATCTTGAATAGACCTGTATCAACCGCTGAAATAGCATACGAAACATTTCAACAATACGAAATCTCCCTAAAAAGAAAAGTCCAGGACCGGATGACTTCACATCCAAATTCTATCAAATCTTTCAAGAGGATCTAGTACCTATATTATACAACATTTTCCAAAGCATAGAAAAGGAAGGAATACTTCCTAACACATTCTATGAAGCAAATATTACCCTGATACCTAAACCAGGAAAGGATCCAACAAAGAAAGAAAATTATAGACCAATATCATTAATGAATATTGATGCAAAAATATTCAATAAGATCTTAGCAAACAGAATTCAACAACACATCAAAAAAAATTATACACTATGATCAAGTTGGTTTTACTCCAAGGTTACAGAGTTGGTTCAACATATGCAAATCTATAAATATAATACATCATCAATAGAATAAAAAACAAATACCATATGATTCTCTCAATTGATGCAAAAAAAGCCTTTGATAATATCCAGTATCCTTTCATGATCAAAATTCTTAAGAAAATAGGCATAGAAGGAACATTTCTTAAACTGATAGAGGCCATCTACAGCAAACCCACAGCCAATATCATATTGAATGGTATAAAATTGAAAACATTTCCACTCAGATCAGGAATGAGGCAAGGATGACCCCTATCTCCACTGCTATTCAACATAGTAATGGAAGTCTTAGCCATCATAATCAGGCAAGAGAAGGTGATCAAAGGTATCCAAATAGGGTCAGAGGATGCAAAATCAATTCAATACCTTTAAGTCAGTAGCTTTTATATATTCCAACAATAGTCAAGCTGAAAAAACAATCAAGGACTCTTTTCCTTTTACAATAGTGCCAAAGAAGATGAAATATCTGGGAATTTACCTAACAAAGGACGGGAAAGATCTCTATAAGGAGAACTATGAAACTCTGAGAAAAGAAATAGCTGATGATAATAAATGGAAAAGTATACCATGCTCATGGCTGGGAAGAATCAACATTGTTAAAATGTCCATACTACCCAAAGCAATCTACAGATTTAATGCAATCCCTATTAAAGCACCACTGTCATATTTTAAAGAACTTGAAAAAATAGTACTTCATTTTATATGGAATAAGAAAAAACCTCAAATGGCAAATACATTACTCAGAAATAAGAACAAATCTGAAGTATCAGATTACCAGACTTTAGGCTATCTTATAAATGTATGGTGATCAAAACAGCATGGTACTGGCAGGAAACCAGTGCAGTAGATTTATGGAACAGAATAGAGAACCAAGAGATGAACCTAGCTGCTTATCATCATTTGATTTTCGACAAGCCTGTCAAAAATATTCAGTAGAGGAAAGACTCCCTATTTAACAAATGGTGCTGGGTGAACTGGCTGGCGACCTGTAGAAGACTGAAACTGGACCCCCACCTTTTACCATTAACAAAAATTGATTCTCACTGGATAAAAGATTTAAACTTAAGACATGAAACTATAAAAATACTAGAAGAGAGTGAAGGGAAAACACTTGCAGAAATTAGCCTGGGAGAATATTTTATGAGGAGGACTCCCCAGTCACTGGAAGCAACACCAAAAATCCATTACTGGGATCTGATCAAATTAAAAAGCTTTTGCACAACCAAGAGCACAGTAAGTAAAGCAAACAGACAACCTTCAGAATGGGAGAAGATTTTTGCAGGTTATGCTTCCAACAAATGTCTGATAACTAGAATCTACCAAGAACTCAAACTAATCAATAAGAAAAGACTAAATAACCCCATTTCAATGTG
>CAUYRH010090422.1:0-48919 GCA_963574655.1 Perodicticus potto
CACCCTGGACAGAGTGCTGTGGCATCACAGCTCACAGTAACCTCCAATTCCTGGACTCAAGCGAATCTCTTGCCTCCGCCTCCCAAGTAGCTGGGACTACAGGCGCCTGCCACAATGCCCGGCCATTTTTTGGTTGCAGCCATCATTGTTGTTTGGCGGGCCAGGGCTGGATTCGAACCCGCCAGCTTAAGTTGTACGTGGCTGGCACCTTAGCCTGTTGAGCCACAGGCGCCGAGCCTCTCCGTCTTTCTTTAAGACTGTGTAATATTCCATGGTATCCTTTTCAAGACACCAACTTCAGTGTTAATCAGAATCAAATTTCTTGTTCTTCACCACCTGCTCTATCCTTCCAGCCCCATCTCCATCATCATCTTCTGATTAACATCAGCCACCTTCTTGCCTCAAAAATGCCCTTGCCAGTAGGCAAAGCATGGATGTAGCATCAGGTGAGTATTAACTTTTAATATTCTTTTTCTAAATGTCTCCTATCTAAACTTTTTGAATGAGTTTGTTTTTATGTTTTGTTTATTTGAATTTTAAAAAGAGTACAATAATTTATGTTACTTTTTATTACAGTATGGGAGTATTATTATTATTATAGTATTTTACTACATTATTATTATCACATATGTTTGGTTATAGTTTTATTATTATCATTACTACACATTGGCTATTTATCAGGGATCTGAGTTGCATACAAATCCAACCTAAAGACAATTGTTAGGATCATATTTTTTCTGTAACAGGAGGACTGCTTCTATTTTCAAATCAGGTATTTTATAAAAGACTTATCCAAAACATGAAATGAGCTCTTAAAATTAACAATAAGAAAACAACCCCCTAAAAGTGAACAAAACATTTGAACATGAATTTCACCAAATGGCAAATAAGTATATCAAAAGATGCTCCTTATCATTAGACATTAGGGAAAGCAAAGTAAATCCCAATGAGATACCACTACATATACTAATCAGAATGATTAGATTAAAAACTGCTGACCATAACAAGTGTTGCACATGTATGGTGGAGCTAGAGCTGCTAGGAATATAAAATACTATACAAAATAATGTATAAACTAATACAAAAATAAACATTTTATATATTGATAAATTATATATTTTTATATATTTATAATTTTTTATATATTTATAAATTTTATATATTTTTATATTTATATAAAAATAAAAAATATATAGAATATATATGCTGCTAGGAATATAAAATAATATCTTTTTAGAAGAATGGTTTGCAATTTTTTTAAAGTTATACATATGCCAACTATATGCTCCCCCCATTTCACTTCTAGGTATTTGTCATGAGAAAAGAAAATACTATATATGTGTATACAGTTATACACCACTGCTTTAGTTGCTTTATTCATATAGCAGCACACTGGACACAACTCAAAAGTCTATCAACAGGGGAATGGATAAACAAATTTTGGCATATCCATACAATGAAATCCTACTCAACTGTAAAGATGAATAAACTATTGGTACACACAACACATGTGGTTAAATCCTAAGATAACCAAGATGAATGTAAAAAGCCAGATGAAAAAGAGCTCATGCTATATGATGCATTTCTGTGAAACCCTAGTGACAGGAAGCTTAGCAGTGGCTGCTTAGGGATGAGGGGGAGCAGGAATGAGACCACAGTAGACCATGAGAAAACTTTTCTGGTGATATATATGGTCAGTCCATTGTGGTGATGGTTTTGTGGGTGTACACATACAGCAAAAGCAACTCTCTCCCTCTCAATCCCTCCACCCTTTCTGTCTCTATGTGAAGAAGAAAGTATGTTGTCCACAGTACAACTGGAAGCCATATTCTGAACAAAGGGAAAGTCAGCACGAACAACAAAAAGAAAAGACAAAGAGGGAAAGAGAGAGGGAGGGAGAAATATTTCTGAGGGGAAAAGAATCAAAGTCTTGACTGCATTGAGTTTGAAGTTCACCTGGTCTATGGATTTTCAAGTACGTGTCCTAATGATGTGTCATTATGGTTATATCGTTTTGAGTCAGGATTCTACTACACCTTGCAGTGAAAATCATCATAACCAACTCTCATTTGAGAATCATACTAATAGTGTAATATGCCATCAGAGTAAAACTCAATTCCAAAGAATTAAAGATCTGTCTATCTACTGCTATGTATATCTGTAAAACTGATCTGTGTATCTACCTATATCTATGGTGGATAAGTTTTACAGATGTTACAATAGAGGGGATATCTGCTGTTTATCTTCTTTTGATGCCAGTGCCCCAATTTTCCCTTAGTAAACCATCAATGTGGCACTCTTAATACATGCCTTTCAGTTGAGGCAGACCTTCCTTGTCACTGAGAGTAGATACGCCATTCAAAGGGCATTGTGAGCACACGGGCAATGGAGTTCATGTCCCCAAACTTCTCACCCCAATCGCCTTTTAATTACCTTTCCAAACAAGAAAAAAAGTGCGAGCACTTTTAAAAGCAGGGGCATTTTAAAGGTGCAATTGAAGGCCAGGGGCTCCAGGATCCCTGAAAGGAAAATGATACTCTCACTTTTCTTTGTTTTGAGTAGACTGTAAGGCCCTGTTATAAAAAGGCCCAAAACAAAGGTCCGAACTTCATGGCTCCAGTGAAAGTTAGCCCAAGAAAACCTATGAATCCCTGAGGGAAGGCTATGCATGCTTATTTACATGTCTTCTGGTGAAAGTTGGCTTAGTCCAGCTGGTGACAAGTAATGTGGAAGAGCACTACTCCCATGAGGTGAGTTGCTCCTAGCTCTTGAGGCATGAGTCCTTATTTGCACCCAGAGTGATGCAGAAGAGAGACTTTTCCTCCATAGCTTCAGCTGAGTGTTGACAGATTGCCAGTTGGTTCACTGCCAGCCCATAAGAGCAAAAACTTTCCCACTGGTAGGCTTGCCACTGCATAACAGACCCTAACTACTTGGCCTGTGATTATAGGTCAGTACATGTAGAGCCTGAGGTCTGAGCAGGAAATGGAAAGTAATAATGTGCCCTGTTAGGATAGTAAGCCAGAGAGGAAAACCAAGATAAACACTTCAAACAAGTGTCTCACCAAAGTAGAGTTGTTGGAAGAATCAGATGAAAACCTTTCTAAAACGTAATACATTCACTCAAGAGAATATAATTAAAGATTGAGGTTGACAGTTAAATATACAAAAGACACTAGAACAACAACAACAAAAAAATCATTTAAAGAAAGTAGTGACTCTACGTGTTTCTGATTCTCCTGTCTGAAATAAGTAAACCAAAATGACTGGTGGAAATAACTGGGGAGTACAAATAAATGCAGATTCCTCAGATTACAGCTAACATTTATTGGGCTTTTACTTCTATGTACATTCCATGGATTTAATCTTTAATCTTCATGCAGCAGCCAGCCCCACTTTTAAGGAAAGTGAGGCTTAAAGAGATTAGTCACACAGCCAGCAAGTCAAGGAGTGGGTTTCAAACTCATGCAGGCTGACTTCAGAGCTCAAGGACTTAATCACCATCTCTCTATTCATTTAGGGCCTGAATGCAGGTAATCGAGGGTCTCTATGTGTGATTTGGACCTATCTGGGTCTCAGATGATACTCCCAGGCACATAATAACCCAAGACTGGTCTTGCATTATGTTTCTATTGAGGGTGTTAAAAATATTAAGGCTGGGGGGTTCTGGAGCTCTCTGAAGTGCTTAAGAAAAGCAACAGTGGACAGGCATGGCAGCTCGCACCTCTAATCCTAGCACTCTGGGAGGCTGAAGCAGGTGGATCACCTGAGCTCAGGAGTTTGAGCCCAGCCTGAGCAAAAGTGTGACCCTGACTCTCCTAAAAATGGAAAAACTAGCTGGCATTGTGACGTGTGCCTGTAGTCCCAGCTACATGGGAGGCTGAGGCAAGAGAATTGCTTGAGCCCAGGAATTTCCTGTTGCAGTGAGCTGTGACGGCAAAGCACTCTACCAAGGGTGACAGAGTGAGACTCCCATCTCAAAAAAGAAAAAAAAAAGAAGAAGAGCAACAGTGACTTGTTCTTCTTACCACTTCTCATCCCAGCTATGGAGGAAAGTCTCTTACTTCTGCTTTAGTCAGACAACCTGAATTTTATTTCCACTCTGTTACTTGGGACTTTGGGAAAACTACTTAGCTTCGGGGGATCTCAGTTTCCTCATCAGTGAGACAAAACTAACAGGATTATTGTGAAGACTTAAAAGATGTAACATTATAAAACTTCCAGCACTTCTTTGGTGATAGTGAGTGTTAGTTAAAATGTTGAGCTTGGAAATTTAGAGAGGCATTAATATGTTCCTTTAAATGTTTAAAAGACTATTTTGAAAATAAGGGAGTAAAACTATCTTTATTACTCTACGGGAGGAAAATGGAAATAATAGCACAAGTTACAAAGAAAAAGATTTGGCCTCCATATGAGAATGACCTTTCACAGTGACCCTTTCAATAATGGAAGGGGTCACCTTATGACATGGTAAACTTTAATTCTGTCACTGGAATTAGTCACAGATTTTTGAATACCATATAAGAAGAACTACTGCTCTGAGTAAAAAATTGGATTTTAAAGTCTAAATTTCCTCCTACCTCTACTAAGGTTTCTATAATTCTAAAAATTGTCTTCCAGCAGACAAGTTAATGATTTAAGAGAAAAATATCTTCTTCCAAAGAAAATATTGGTTTAATGAAAAAATTTTCAAGAAAGATTATATAACATTCTAACAATGTTGATTATTCCTAGCCATGAGCATGGTATGTTCTTCCATTTGTTAACATCTTCCGCTATTTATTTTCTTTTATGTTGTTATAGGGGTTTTTTTGTTTGTTGGTTTGTTTTTGAGATGAAGTCTCAGTATGTCGCCCTCGGTAGCATCAACAACCTCAGCTCACAGCAACCTTAAACTCTTGGGCTTAAGCAATTCTCTTGCCTCAGCCTCCCACATAGCTGGGACTACAGGCACCTGTGACAACATCTGGCTATTTTTTTGTTGTAATTGTCATTGTTGTTTGCTAGGCCCAGGCTGGGTTGGAACATGCCAACTCCAGTGCATGTGGCTGTCACCCTGGCTGCTGAGCTATAGGTGCCAAGTCACTGCTGTTTATTTTCTCAGGAGTTGGTAATTCTCTCTGTAAAGATCTTTCACATGTTTTGTGAGGTATATTCACAGGTATTTCATTTTCTTTGAAGCTACCATGCAGGGTAATGTGTCTTTAATTTGGATCTCAGCTTGACTTCATATACTCATTAGAGTATAGGAAGGCTACTGATTTATGGACATTGATTTTGTATCCTGAGATGTTACTGTACATCTTGATCAATTCCGGGAGCCTTGTGGTTGAGTTTTCTAAGTATAAGATCACATCATCAGCAAAGAGAGAGAGTTTGACCTTCTCAATCCCTGTTTGAATACCCTTGATATCCTTCTCTTGTCTGATTCCATTGGCTAGAACTTCAGCACTACGCTGAATAGCAGTGATGATAGCGGCCCTCCTTGTCTGGTTCCAGTTCTGAGTGGAAATGCTTTCCGTTGTACTTCATTCAGTACGGTATTGGCTGTGGGTTTGCTGTAGATGGCCTCTATCAGTTTAAGAAATGTTCCATCTATGTCTATTTCCTTAAATAGTCTTGTCAGAAAAGGATGCTGAATTTTGTCAAATGCTTTTTATGCATTTATAGAGCAGTTCATATGGTACTTGTTTTTGCTTCTATTTATGTATGAATTACATTTATGAATTTAAATATGTTGAATCAACTTTGCCTCCCAGGGATAAAGCCCACCAATTTTTTTTAAAAGTGTCACTGCCTTCTGTTTGCTTGGATTTATTGAATATTTTTACATTGATATTCACTTAACATACTGGTCTATAGTTTTCCTTTTTTTTTGGATCCTTTCCTTGTTTTGGTATCAGCGGGATGTTCTCTTCATAGAACATTTTGGGTAAGTTTCCTTCCTTCTCTATGTTTTGGAATAGGTTCTGCAAGATAAGTATGAGTTCCTCTTTGAAAGCTTGGTAGAATTTTGGTGTGAAACCATTCAGTCCAGGACTTGTCTTTTTTGGAAGATTTTATATTGTTGGAATTTCACTGCTTGATATCAGTCTGTTCAAAATTTCTTATTATTTCTGGTTGAGTTTAGGGAAGTGGTATGATTCCAGGTATTGGTCTATTTCCTCCATGTTTTCAAATTTCTGTGTGTAGAGTTTTTTGTAGTAATCAAGGATGATCTTTTGTATCTCAGTGGTGTCTGTCACTATTTCCCCCTTTTCATTTCTGATTGAGGTCATTAGAGATCTTATTCTTCTGTTTCTAGTTAATCTGGCCAAGGGTTTATTGATTTTATTAATCTTTTTAAAGAACCAACTCTTCTGAATGGTTCTTAAGTTTCTCTATTTTATTTATTTTTTTGTTTTTATTTTTAAATTTCATTTTTAATTAAAATCATAACTATATACATTTATGGGGTATAGTGTTCTCAATTTCATTTAATCTTGATTTAATTTTGGTTATTTCTTTTCTTCTGCTCAGTTTGGGATTGGATTGCTCTTCCATTCTTAAAATATCCATACTACCCAAAGTGATCTACAGATTTAATGCACTCCCCATTAAAGTACCAACATCATACTTTTAAGAACTTGAAAAAATAGTACTTCATTTCATATGGAACCAGAAAAAAAAAACGTGAATAGCCAATGCAACTCTAATAAATAAAAACAAATCTAGAGGCACCACATTACCAGACTTCAGGTTATACTACAAGTCTATAATGATCAAAATAGCATGGTACTGTCACAAAAATAGAGATGTAAATATATAAAATGGAATAGAGAATCTAGAGATAAACCTAGCCATGTATCATCATTTGACTTTCAATAAATCAAACAAAAGCATACACAGGGGAGAAGAATCCCAATTTTTTTTTATATATTTTTTTAAGAGACGGAGTCTCACTTTGTCACCCTCAGTAGAGTGCTATGGCATCACAGCTCACAGCAACCTCCAGCTCCTGGGCTTAGGTGAGTCTCTTGCCTCAGTCTCCCGAGTAGCTGGTACTATAGGTGCCTGACTCAACACCCTACTATTTTTTTGTTGCAGTTTGTTTGGGGTGGGGTCCAAACCCGCCACCCTCAGTATATGGGGCCAGTGCCCTACTCACTGAGCCACAGGCACCAACCCATAAATCCCAATTTAATAAATGTGCTAGAAGAAATAGTTAGCCACAGGTGAACGACTGAAACTGGACCTGTACCACTCACAACTTACAAAAATGACTTTCACTGGATAAAAGATTTAAATTTAAGACATGAAATAGTAAAAGTTCTAGAAAAAAGTGAAGGAAAACCTCTCAACAATGTTGACCTGGGAAAGGATTTTATGAAGAAGATTCCTTTGGCAATTGCAGAAACACCAAAAATAAATGAATAAGATATGAATTAAAAAGCTTCTGCACAGGTAAGGGAACAACAACTAAAGAATACAGACAACCTTCAGAATGGGAGAGATATTTGCACGCTACGAATCTGACCAAGGGCTGATAACAAGAAGCTACAGAGAACTCAAACTAATCAACAAGAAAAGAGTAAACAATCCCATTTATACATGAGCAGGAGACTTGAACAAAACCTTCTCTGAATTAGACAGGTGAATGGTTAACAAACAGATGAAACAATGCTCATTGTCTCTAATCATCAGAGAAATGCAAATCAAAACCACCCTGAGATATCACCTAACCCTAGTAAGAATAGCCCACATCACAAAGTCCCAAAGCTTCAGATGCTGGTGCAGATGTGGAGAGATGGGAACACATTTACACTGCTCATGGGATTGAAAACTAATACAACCTTTTTTGGAGAGAAGTATGAAGAATCCTCAAAGAGCTAAAAGTAAACCTTCCATTTGATCCTGCAATCCCATTACTAGGTATCTACCCAGAAGGAAAAAAATCATTTTATCAATAAGGACATTTGCACTAGAATGTGTATAGCAGTGCAATTCACAATTGCCCAGATGTGGAAATAATCCAATAATCCAATAATCTATTAATCCAATGCCCATCAACTCATGAATGAATTAATAAACTGTGGTATATGTATGTCATGGAATACTATTCAGCCATTAAAAGATGGAGACTTTACATGTTTTCAATTAACCCGGATGGAGTTGAAGTACATTCTTCTTAGTAAAGTATCACAAGAATGGAAAAGCAAGTATCCAATGTACTCAATACTAATATAAAACCAATAGATAAACCCCCACATGAGATAAAAACACAATTAAATTCAAATGGGGGGGAGTGGGAAGGAGAGAAAGGAGAGAAGGAAGAAAAGAGAGGAATTGGTAAACTCTAACTTAATAGGCACAAAATATAGATATATAGCACACCCCCTAAGTAAAGGGTCAAATACAATTTGAACTATACCTAACAAATGCAAACAATGTAACCTAATCATTTGTGCCTTCATGTTAATCTGCAGTAAAAAGCGATAAAAAAAGTTATTGAACTATATAATTTACTATAAGAGAAGCATGTAATTTTTCTCTATTCTAAGAAATTAAGCATTTCTTTCATGTTTCTAATTACTACCTAAGAAAGAATTTTATTGGTGTAAAAATACTTTCTCATGCATGCACGTACATGCACATGCAGAAAAGTTTATCTGTTACCACGTATGTGCTGATAAAATGAATTTTCCACATGCTACAAGTGTAAGTCTAAAGCAAGCTGAATCTGAAGTATTTTTTAATTGTTGAAACAGATAAGCAGCATTGCTTGAATTTTCACTTCAGCAAGTCCTGACAATGTTCTTAAAAGTCTTGCTGCTAATATATATTAGCAGAGAACCGATTACAACAGATATTATTATTACAATATATAATTTCAAATTCCTTTTAGATTTATATAATACTTATCAGGAGATATATGTATGCAAAAGGCATATTTATCCTGTTAAAATATATTTATAAGCATCAGACCTCAATAATGATTAGATTTGTCTGCCAGATATAGAATCTTATGGAAGACAGAAGACCCCCTCCATAAAAACAAGTAATTGGCACCTGTTACAATGGGATGCCTGTTAGCTAGTCTTATTTAACTCAGAAAAATTTTGTTGTAGTCATGTAGCATGATCAATCACCTATGTTTACTAGGGACTGAGAGTATCCTGGGTGAGGGACTTTCTGTGCTAAAAACAAGATAGTACCAGGCAAACTTGGATGAGATAGCCTTCTGGTTCCATGCAAACCAATAAAAGACATCTCTCTATTATGGGCTGAATTGTGTTGCCCCAAAATTCATGTGTTGTATTTTGTACTTCAGCGTGTAACTATATTTAAAGATAGGGTCTTTAAAGACGTAAGTTAAAATGAAGTTATTGGGGTGGTGTCCTTACAAGAAGAGGCGATTTGGACACAAAGACACACAGAAGGACAATCATGAGAAGACATGGGGAGAGGCATCCAGCTGCAAGTTAAGAGGGCTCAGAAGAAACCAGCCTGCCATCACCTAGTTCTTACACTTCCAGCCTCCAAAACTGTGAGAAAATGAATTTCAGTTGTTTCATCTACTCAGTCTGAAGCATTTATAATGGTTGCCCTAGAAAACTAACACCTTCTTTAGTAGTTACTGCCATCTTTGGTGTAGTACATTTCAAATGATGATTAGAGCCCCATCACCCCCTTCTCCTCAGGACTTCTCTGCACTCTCCCACCCTGTGACTCACACGGAAGACTTGCCCCTTCCTTTCCCCTAGATGATGAACTCCTCACATCCTGCTTCTGTCTTCTGACACCTGGCTCCTTCATTAACCTTTCTCTCTTTTTTAAATATTTTAAGCTATTTATATTTTTAATGTTACATAAGCAACAGGTGAATACATGCCCATTGTAAAAATATTAAAGCAACACATATACATGCATACTCATATAAAAGTTATGGTCTTAATATGTAAATTATAGCATGATAAATCTATTTTTTATTTATTTTGTTTGTTTTTCTCACCCCCTCCCTCCTTCCCTCTCTCTGCTCTCCCCTTCCCCCACCCCCACCAAGTCATTAATTGTCATTAATTGTCCTCATATCGAAATTGAATACATAGGATTCATGCTTCTTCATTCTTGTGATGCTTTACTAACCTTTCTCTTATTAACTATTAAACTCTCTCTCCACCTTCCCAAACTTCCTTTAACCTTGCCACTCCATAAATGTTAGTCAAATAAATGAGGAGTCATGGTAGCTTCTCTTTCCTCCCACTTCCCTTCGAACTGTGGTGTAAGATTCTTTTGCATTTATTGCCCTGCCTTCTCAATTTCCCACTGGCCTGTCATCCTCCCACAATGTGGTTCTTAGCTCTCATTATATTGAAACTACTCTGAAAGAGAAAGGTAAGATCATGACAATTTCTATCAATGTCTTTGGAAAATTAACAAAGTTCTCTTTTCTTCCAATAGAGTGATCAAGATGAGCAGAGGGTGGACACAGCCATCCCCTGAGGCATGCTTGGCATTTGCTTATTCCTAAAGTTGACTGTTTCTTCTCATCCTCACCTTTTAGCAACTGTCTGCAGTATCTGACACTGTTATCACACTCTCTCACTCTTCAAACTCCCTCTTTTCTAGTTTTCCAAGCCTTTCTCCTACTGTTGATGGCCTCACAAGTTTCTAAGCAGCTGTTTCTCTTTCTCTCTCCCAACCCCTTAAAATAGTTACTCATCCTCTGTCCTTGGCCCTCTTTTTGCCTAACTCTTTTATCACTAATGTTTTAGAAACACTCTCATAACAACTACCATATCTTTGCAGCTCTGGATTTAGATCTCCAACCCTATGTCTCTCTGAGCAATAGGCTTGAGTTCCCACTTGCCTATTAGTCATTCCCATGTGGACATCTCACTGAGTCTATCATACTTAGTTGAATGTATCATAATTCCCACAGATTTTTTTTCTCAGTTATAGTGTTGCCATTCTAATCATTCAGACCAGAAAACTCAGAGCTGAATTGTCTTCTCATTTAAATTGCATATATAATATATGAGCAGATCCTGTTGACGCTAGTTTTATAATCTTTTACGTTCTCCTTTTCATATCATTGGATAATAATTTAGTGTAGTGGTTAATAGCATAGACACCGGAGCCAAATCAACCAAGTTCAAATCCTGACTCTCCTAATACTTACTAGCTATGAAACTGAAAATTATTCAATTTCTCGTCTGTAAAAATGGGGATTGTAATGATGACCTACCTACTTTATATGATTGTTTGAGAACCAAATAATTTAATCCATGTAGATATTAACCATATGCACATTCAACCTATTTTCTCCTTCTAAACAACCAACCGTTAGTTCCTGGCTCCCTTGCATCTAAGTAGGCCATAGAATTTGAGCAGAAGTGTTGTGTCACCTTCAGTCAGAGGCAATTAAAAGAAGATATGTTATACTTTTCCTATGCTCCTCCTCCTTTTCTGAGGCAACTTTGGAAGAAGCACACCACAATAGTTAGATGTTAAAAGGATTCTGAATCCCTGAGTCACTATGTGGAGGAAAGAGCTACCCAAGTGAGTCCTGCAACTGGGAGCGAATTTCATGTGAGAGAAGAGTAAGCTTTTATTGTGTTCAGTTGCTGAAATTCAAGGTTTGGGAGTTTTGTGGGGGGTTTTGTTTGTTTGTTTGATAATTGCTGCTAGTGTTACTTACCCCAACATCATATAATTTGCTAGGAACACTTTCATAAACACTAATCTCTAATAAAGGGCGGAGATTACTTTTTCTACTGTAATTACTTTAGCTTAAATTCAAAACATCTTTTACTTAGATTATAAGAGGATCACATAAACCATCAACTCCTTTTTGTCGGAGTAGTTCATTTACATAGAACATAGTTTGCTATAAATATCTTTGTTCTGCTCAGTTATGCTGTTGGTAAGTTCCAGGGTGATTATAGTTCAGAGACAGCAAAAGAACGTATTTTGTGATTCCCATAAAGAGGAAAACCATAGATAACCCATTCCTTCTTTACTGCCTTAAAGAAGCAGAATAAATGGCATAGAGACCTCTACACCTTTTTAAGTTGCAGCTTGTCTCCCATCTTCTGCATCTTAGACCCCAAATACAGCTGTCACGTTGGCTTAAATTCAAATCTTGGCTCTCTCATACCCAGGAAATATTACCAACACTGTGGTATCTCTCCTTACTTATGCTTCAAAGTTTGATGATATCTCATGAAAGCATTCACTATGCTCTGCCTAATACCATAATTACATATGTTTTGTGAAAACCTTAAAGGTGGTGATGGTAGCTCTTAGTGCTATAATTTGTTGCATAAATCATTTTGTTATATAAGGGCTTTTATATAAGGGATAATTCTTTCTGACTTTATGCTAGAAATATGGTTTTATCTTCTTTTTCTTTTTTAACCACTTAGAGATGCTAACAGAGTGCTACCTCTTATACCTACTTACTGTATAAGCACAAAATGTGGCAAGTGTTTTAATGGGATGAAATGAAATACCCCATTATCAATTGGAAGAGACACAACAGTGATGACTCATCATGGTGAAAGCATTTATGTCTCTTATGCCTATGAGGAATTTATTTTCAAATCCTTTTCTTATAATTTTATAATCCTTCTATACAACTCTATAGACCATTTTCATTCTTTATATAATATCTTCTTTTAGTATCTACAACTATGAGTTAAGGGTGTTATAATGTAACATATATGTTATATATGTGCATAACACAACATATATATTGTAACATATATACACAATATGCAATATATATGTCTAATATATCTATACACAATATATGTAAAACATTATATAAAGCTTTTGCATAGGTTATAATATGAGCTATAATAGCATGTTCATTGCACACGTAAAGAAACTGAAGCTCAGACAAACTATGACTTGGTGAAATTTACACAGATAATTTAAGGGAAAGCCAGGACTCCAACACAAGTCTGATTTTGAGTCGTGAGGTCTTTCCATTTCATCTTGGCCTCCACAGATAAGAGATATGACCTATATGTTCCTAAGTATGTTGAGGTGTCTTCATGCCCCAAAACAAGCTGTACCCTTTATAGAATAATCCCCTCCTGTTCTAGTCACAACATAGCTCTTAGAGTTTGCAAGGCTCAATTGTGTATGAGTATTTGTGACTATCTTTTACATATCATAATTTCTTACTATGCATGTCACTTTATACAGATCTCAACCTCAGAATTCTCTGCATATCATTTCCAACACTCAACTTCATGAAAAGGGAAATTTGTGTGATTTCAAAGGTTTAGCGATGCTATGGTTTGTATATCTGTCTCCTCCAAACCTCATGTTGAAACTTGATCCTTAATGATGTAGGTGGGACCTAATGGGATGTGTTTGAGTCATGGAGGCTGTTCCCTCAGGAACAGAGTAATGCTGTCCCTGGGAGGGAGTATGCATGAATTCTCACTGTATTAGTTCCTGTGACAGCTGGTTGTTAAAAAGAGTCTGGCACCGTCTCTCTCTCTCCCTCTCTCTCTCTTCCTCTCTTGCCTTGTGATTACCGCACATGCCAACTCTCCTTCTCCTTTGATCAAGAGTAGAAGCAACTTAAGGCTTTCACCAGATGCAGACATAGGAGCCATGCTTCTTGTACAGTCTGCAGAATCATACGCTTAATAAACTTCTTTTCTTTATAAACTACCCAGTCTCAAGCATTCCGTTATAGCGACACTAAACACACTGATCTGAGTGAAAAATACAACACAGCCTGCCCTTTCTTTCCACAATATTGATGTCTGAAATTCCACATTTAGATAGTTATTTCTCTTTGTAACCTGGTACTGGCAAATACCTTCTAACATCTTAAGGCAGGGGAATGTGTAAAAAAATATTTCTGGAAGTTGGTTTGCATAGTGTATAGAGAAAATGTTGGGCAACAAAGCACGAAGGCAGGAAGGTTAACCAGAGATCCGAAAAGGGTAAACTAGGAGTGTTTATAATTTTGTTTACAGTACTGCACTGAACCTCACCCCTCAGAAAGACATGTTCAAGTCTCAACCCAGGCTCCTGTGAATATGACCTTGTATGGAGATAGGGTCTTTGTAGATGTAATCAAGTGTAGACGAGGTCATACTGGATTAGGATGGACCTGAAATCCAATGATTGCTATCTCAGAAAAAGAAAAAGGGGAGGATTTCAATTCTTTTTTTTTTTGAGACAGAGCCTCAAGCTGTCACCCTGGATAGAGTGCTGTGGCATCACAGCTCACAGCAACCTCCAATTCCTGGGCTCAAGCGAGTCTCTTGCCTCCGCCTCCCTAGTAGCTGGGACTACAGGCGCCTGCCGCAGCGCTTGGCCATTTTTTGGTTGCAGCCCTCATTGTTGTTTGGCGGGCCCAGGCTGGATTCGAACCCACCAGCTCAGGTGTACATGCTGGCACCTTAGCCGCTTGAGCCACAGGCACCTAGCCAGGGAGGATTTCAATTCTAACCTCCAGGACTATGACAGAATAAAATTCCTACCGTCTTAAGTCACCCAGTTTAAGTTTGTCAAAGAAGCCCTAAGTAACTAATACCCTACCCTTAATTTTAAGTTCATTTTGTTTAATCCCTTTCAATAATTAACACTATTCAACTGTCATTCCCAAAATATGTCCCACCAGCTCTACTCTTGTAACCGTCCTGTATATCCATCTTTTGGTGGTGGGACTGCCACCCCTGCAGAGTGAAGACTTGCATGTGTATACTCACATCTGTTCCCAAAGGGGGACCCCACTGCCCTTACACTTTGTTGTTTCATGGGAGCTTACAAACTTTGTACTTCCATACATGACAGTAATCATTTTACATAAACTACATATTAACCTACCAATACATAGCACAGTATTAGCAAAATATGTAATACTGTCCCATAAACAATAACCCAGAATTTCTAAAAGGTCATTGTCCAGTCCCTATGAATCGGAATTCCAGCTGCTCAAACAGCCTCTGGGAGCTAAGGAAATAGCTTGAAGATGGATTGTTGGCTGGTCCCAAGGTCACCTAGGAGATTCCCCTAATCCCCATCTAATGGACCTCTGTTTCACCTTACACATTTCACCAAGAAGGTGCTAATAACCTGCTGAGGAGGGGGGTGGGCTTCAAAGTACTAGGGCAAATGTGGAACCTAGACACGGCCTGGTGATTACCTGGTTACCTATGTCTTACAGTTAAGTTAAAGTTGTTACAGGACTCAGTGAAGCTCTAAAATATGTTTCAGCTCCAGATTTTTTATTTGGGGAGCTAATCTATCCTTGGGCATCCACAGCCTGTGTCTGGTACAGTACCCAGCAGGTACATGGTGGTCACGGGGAGGGCTGTGTGTGAGTGCTAGCAGCCAACGTCTCTCCAGAAAGAAAAAGACAACTCCCCTCTGCCAGATCAATATTTCTTCATGAACTGTGAGCCCATCATCACTATAATTCTACCCCCAGTAATTATCATAAAGGCCTGAAGATGCCCTGTGGATGAAAAGTTCTGAGTAACTGCCATGTAACCAAGAGATTTAAGCCTTCACCAAACCCAGTGGCCATACGTCATTTGACAGAAGTCAGTTATGATACTGAGATTCTACTTTAATCTGTGAAGAGACTGGAGTGTAACTGAGACGCATCGGAATGGGATATACCGATGAGATTTATTTTTGTATCCGGCATGCCTAGACCCATGCTCACCCCTCGTCCGTCCAGCTGCTCCGGCCTGCCCTTAGGGGCTCTGGACGCCTCACAGCCACCGCCCGCGGCCTCCTCAGTGCCGCCTGCTTCCCGGGACCACTCGGCCCCGCGGGCGCTTTCCAGGGGCGTCCCCAGCCGTGCCGGCCCTCCGGGCTCCGGGAGCCCCACGGGGACTGGGCGTCCAGGCCGGCGCCCGAAGCGGCCCGGAGGGGCGGGCGGAGGGCCGGGCGGGGGGCGCAGGGCGCCCCAGCCGCGCGGGCTTCCCCCACCCCCGGCCGCGACCCCACCTCCCGCCCCCGCGGCGTGCGCGCGTGTGTCTGTCTGTCTGTCTGCTCTCTCGACGTCAGTGGGAATTTCCAGCCAGGAAGTGAGAGAGTGAGCGAGAGAGAAAGAGAGAGAAGTGCACCAGCGAGCCGGGCAGGAAGAGGAGGTTTCGCCACCGGAGCGCCCGGCGACGCGCTGACAGCTTCCCCTGCCCTTCCCGTCGGTCGGGCCTCCTGGGCCTGCCGCCGCCGCCGGCCCCGCCGGGAGCCCTGCGCAGCCGAGGCCGGAGCCGCCGCGGCCGGGCCCCCGCGCCCCGCGCTTCCCTGCGCCCGCGCCGCGGACATGGCGCGCCGCTGACTGCTCGGCCCGGCCGGCCCGCGCTCCGCTCGCCGCTGCCCGACCCGCTCCGGGCCCGCTGGGGCCGCGGCCGGCGCCGCCCCTGCCTTCCCGGCCCGCGGGCCCGCGCCGCCCGGACGGGAGCCTGCAGGCGCGCGGAGGCCGATCGCGCGCTCGCCACCACGGTAAGCCACCCTGGGCGAGTGGCCCGAGTCCCGCCGCCGGCCGCCGCGCTCCGACTTCCTCGTTCCCGCGCTGACCGCCGGGCTCGCCGCGGGAGGAGGTTGACAGTGGCCGGGCGGCACCTGGAATCGGCCGCGGAGCCAACGCGCACATCCGGACTCCGCGGAGGCTGGGCGGCCCAAGGCCGCGGCCGCCCGGGCCGGCATTTCTGCCCTGACCCTCCCGGCAGGAAGGCGAGCCCGAGGGGAACTCCTGCAAACTTTTTTTCCCCCCACTCCCAGATCCCGCTGCGGGGTGGCGAGCGGGTGAGGTGCGCTGCGTTGCGGAGGAAAGAGGGAAGGTGGTTGGTGCAGTGCAGAACCAGATTTCACCTAAGGGCGTTCCATGAAGTGAAAGCAGAAGTGCTTGTCAGCCCTCTGGGCTGGGGAAGCCCTCCCCAGCTCCCCAGAATTGAACAGGAGAGCCTGTCCCTCCCTCTCCTGCTTCTAAAAGAACCCCCACTTCTTCTCTCCCCCCCACGACATAAATACATTCACCTGCTATAGGACTCGTATATTAATTTTTTAAAAATAAGGAGGGCTTGTTATTTATCGTCCAGGGCCTAGCATTTGAGACAGAAAAGAAATTACCTGCTTAGAGCACTTTTTAGACACTTGATGACGAAAACTCTTGGACAGTGGCACCATGCATTGTACACGACCTCTAAAAGAGAGAGAATGATAAACACAATGCCTGTCTTAAATGCAAGTTCTCAAATGGTCGTTTAAAATGGACACCAGTGCAGATGTTTGCCCCCATTTATTAGTCTATCCTAAAAAATTAAATAGGACTTGGTAAGGATTTGCTTATTGAGATTTAAGAAATTTTCATGAACTTAGGTACAGGTTTTCAGCATTGCAGATTATGAAATAATCATCTTTAACTCAGACTTTGTTATAAAGCTCAGTCTGAGAAAACAGTTGTGATATAACTAAAACATTTAATAATTCTGACATCAAAATATCACACAAAGTGATGATCTTTGGTAAATACTAAAGATTTTATGTTAAAGGTCAGTAAGTAGTATTTTTCTGGCAGAATTCCTCAGCTGAATGAATATTCTTGAGTAGTACCAACTGCATTCGTGTTTGTTAAAACTTTAAAAGGAAAATTTAACTAAAATAGAGCTCTTAGCAGAAGTATGTCGTGTTCCTGATTTTAATAGCATGCTTTCTAGACATGAATCCTTTTACTGTTTCATGGCACTATAGAAATTATGTAAACAATTTAAAGCAAAGTGCTTTTTAGAGCTTATGAACTTGGGAAGACAAAAAATAAAAAAGTGTTTGCTTCCTGTAGCATTTAACATCTATCATGTAACTGAATTGCTAAATTGAAAAGAATATAGATGATGAATGGACAGATGAAGTCTGAAAACTATCCATACTGATATAGTGGGGCAGTCTTAATGCCTGGTGGGGACCCCTAAATGCCCTCCCTTACTTGTTTAGATAAAATGTCTTCCTGGGCTTGGCCTACTGGACAAACGTGTGTACAAAGGAAGATATATGGATTTAATGCTGGGACCAAAATAACTGCTTGCTGTGAAGAGTAACCTTTTTGAAAGACTAAAGGAAATAATATAATCCTATTAGGGGTTGATGGCAATTTGAAAATCTATTCTTTGTTTTGAAATTTCAATTTTATCATATATTCTGCAGTTGGCATTCACCTGGGCTGAGAACCCCTCTCTTTTTCAAACCCAGTTAGTAAATACTGGAGTATACATACAAAAATAGCTGTTCCTCTTTGTAAGCACGGCTTTGATCTTTGCACTTCCTTTTTACTTCTACCTCTTAAACAAGATCATCTGTGATGCTTGAGTTGCAGTTGGTTAAAACTCAATTAGTCTGAAATAGGCAGAATTTTAGATTTAGTGATCATATTCCTTACGTTTCTTGTCATTATTCCTTGAAAGAAATTGAAGCTAATTTCAGAAACGAATTTTTATGCAGGTTGCTTTATTACACTTTTAGACTCCAGATAATCGATGAAGTAAGTTACTGCCTTGGCTTTCAAGGATTGCTCCTTGAGGTAGATGTGAGGTCTGGATAAGGAATGGGCAGCTACATGGATCTGGGACTATCATTAAATCGGTAAGTCCTATTTTTACCTAATTTATGAGAGGTATTCCCCTGTTCAGAAGAGGTGAAAGTTCTGGCTTCGGGGGGAAGTGGTTACTTCATAACCTTCATTTGGTTTGAACTCAAGAGAAGCAAGAAAAGTAGTTGACATTTTAAGACAATAAGTTAAAATAATTCTAGGTGCCTATCTGTGTTGCTGTATAGAATTTTCATAAAGTACTCAAAATATCAATTTCACTGTTAGGACTTAGTAGATGTGCTGTTCTGAGCATGGAGTTGACAGCAGTAGGAAGTGTATCTGGAAATGCCCTGTACTGCAATTTAACCACGGGAGAAAAAATGTTCTTCTAGTCTACAGATTCAACAGAAGTCCCATTAGCAGGAAGGGATATGTATGGATCAATCAATGGCTGTGCAGAATCTCTCTGTAGTTAGTCATACTTTTAGCAGGACGTTTGTTTTATTTGGATGGTTTTGGTTTTCTGTGAATTATATAAATGTGATGGGATTATTGTTGTAGAAGAAAAGGAGGAGAAGGAAGAGTAGATCTTTAGTGCTAGAGACACTTTTCAGTGTTCGCTTCTGCGTTTACATTTGTGTCTGATCAGCATCAGTTGATAACTGCCTCTTGGTGACAGGAAGCCTCACTAGAGTAATTACCTCTGCTTTGTGGGAATTCTCATTTGTTCTCTTGTACCTTTCAAAACTGCTGAACTCACCTAACATGTTCTTGGAGGTGAGCAGATAAGTCATCATGAACATAGATTGTATGACCCTTTGAACTGATTCTGTCACTGTTCAGGAGACCCTGAGGGTTTTTAGAGAACTAGAGATACACAGTGTTAGGAAGGAATGGTTGAGCATTTGTCATAGTCGGGCAAGTCACTTTGACTTCTTGTCTGATTTTTTTTATTCAAAAGCGATTAGTATTTGAAACTGCATGATTTGGTACAGTTAATAGTTAGGGTAACACACCAAGTCTCTTACCTCTGTAACAGTTTGTTAATGAGTGCCTTACTGTTAGAAGAAAGAGACCAAGTGGGTAGCATTCTTTTATGATGATGAAATTTCTTCATATCTTTGGTCAGGACTGTATTAGAGGGTGTTCCTGGGTGCAAATTAATATGCTGTCTTTATTAAGATTTTCACATGAGGTTGGTAGACCTATCTTTGAAGATGAGCTAAAATAAGTTAGAAAAGTAAGTTCTGAAAATTACATTGCTTCACCACAAATAATTTAAAGCGTGATAGTTTCATACAAATAATAATTTAAAGCCTGACAATTTTATGCAAATAAAAGTCATATAAGATTTGATTTGTTAAAGATTATGGAAACCTCAAGAGTATAGATTATGTATGAAACATTTGTTTAATGTAGAGTGTTAATCATAAAAATATGTCAAATTTGGAATAAATCAATTCTTAGTCTTTCGTTATATTTTCTGTAGTAATTAACACAGATTTAATTGCCAGTAGTACAAACTTGATCTTTTAATTTGTTGCCTGCTTTTGAAATTAGAATAATGAATTATATGGTTTAATTAGCCATTACAAATTGGCTTATAACATTTTATTTACTTTTTACCAGTAGGCCAAAAACCTTATAACCAGTTTTTGTTCTGACCCATGGTTTGAACAGGTGTTTATAGATTCAAACTATCTATAGATCTTATTTGCTTAAACTGTGAAAAAAAATTGACTTATAGAGATTTAAAGAAGAATGTAAATATTCTCCATGGTTTACTCCTTAAAAGTGCCAAAATTACAAAAATGAAATAGAAAGGAAGGAAAAACAATTTGAAAGATTCAAATCTTACAGCTCTAGCTACACAGAAATAATACTTAATCTACAGTGACTAAAAAAAAAAAATGTTAGCATTGTGCTTGTTGTTGAATGAATGAATGATATTAAATTGTTTTGTTTCTTTTTTTAAATGAGCTGCCTGCCTTCTATAGGGAGCAAAAATTATACGATTTTGCCTTACCTTCTGGAAGAAATAAGCCAAAAATGCAGTTCTTGCTTCCTAGATGTTATTTTCTAATCTAAAGAGCACTTGAAGTTTACTAGCAAGTAATTTATTAAAAAGTGCCTCCTGCCTTCTAAAAGGGAAGCATTTCATCCTAAAAGAGGAGTTTATGAACTAGAAAAAAAGTGCTTTTAAGTTTCAAAGTTTTAGAAGCACTTGCAATAAAGTAATTGAAATGATAAAAGATGCTTGTACAAGTGAAAACAGTAACTTTTTGGCTAAATTGGAATTTCTCTACACTCCTTCGAAACTGTATTTCAACACTAGTATCTCCATAAAAGGAAGCAATGCTACCAGCACTACCTGGTAATCCAAGGATTGTTAATGCCTATCTAATCAACCATAAAGTAAAAACAAAATATGGTATGACCTCTAGAATTAAATACTAATCAGCCATAAATCTGTAACTATTGCTGGATGGCAAACCTCAGGAACAAGCAGGCAGTCAGCAGGGTTTACTGTACTTTCCACTTTCATATTTTAATGATTTTGTAACACTATAAAACCTGGGGCCTCATCCTGGCAAGGTTTGTTCATTATTTCTCAATTGTAGCATTTTCAGAAATTTGACCTTGAAACTCTGAACCTAACCATTCATGCTTTGTAGACAAAATTTATGAAATAAAATATACTTTCCAGACTAGAAAAGTGGAAAATGCCAACTTTCTCATCCCAGTGCCCTTGTGCCCCCAGGAATCACTAGCGCAGTTTTTGTGGGAAGACAGAGCCTTTTTATTGGCTGCTGCTCACTTCAGTCTACTCTGCTTTCCTGCCCACTTTCTTCTGGTTGTCACCCTGACTTCTTCACCTTCCTTTCAAACGTACATTCAAGTTTTAAAAATTAGTTACAAAAATATATGTGTATCATCTTTTTTGTCCTTGCAACAAACTGAGGAAGAAATGAAATGTTTACATGTGTAACAAGTGTATTGTAAAGCTATCATTGTTAATAAGCACTCTGAAGGTGAATAGCAGCAGTGTTTATTAGTCAAACTAATAAAATAATCCAAACACTCTGCCTGTGGGCTCCCTATGAGATGGTTACCAGAGAAAGATAAATTTTGCTATTTTCCTACCTGATCAATGTGTACCTTCTGGGCATGAATAGAAACATAACCAGAACAAACAAACCTATAATTTGTCCTAATTCTTACTGTACTAGCCAAAAATGTATACGGACAATTCGTGGATTTCATATTGGGAAATAAAGCCATTGGATATTTTTAAGATGAGCCTTTTTAATAAATGAGGCTCAGCAGAGTTTCTAGAATAGACTTATTTTTTCTTTGTTTGAACTAAAGAAAGTGTAAGACCTGCATAAATTTAAGCACACCTCTATAGAAAGAGTTTAATTAATATTTTTAAAATAATTTGATTGTTTCAATGAATTTTATTTGTTAAAATAGCAGTTATTTTTTAAATTATTTATATTATTAATTATTATTTATCATGTTTTGGACTAAACATATTATTATAGCATATTTCAGGATGAAGGCATATCTACTCTTTGTTTATCCCAGATATCAATTCTACTATATATCAAGAGGAATAAGAGGAAAGAGGAAAAACTAGAAGTGATGACAGACACCATAATCAGGCCATTTATTGGTTCCATGCCCAAACCTTCAATTCTTTTCAATAATGAAGATAAGTCACTTAGGAATAATTGTCTTAGGAAAATACGCCTTCCAAGACAAGAATTTTAGGAATGAAAAAGTGATTATTTCTGCATGTTTTAACACAAATTTCTGACACATGTATAATTGCTATTTGATGAACTTCATCTATCAGTTTATAATTTAGATATAGATTTATTTTGTAGTGTTTAAGCATTTAATGATGTTTGCCCATTAATACTTGGTTTGTAAATTTCAGTACCTTTTCTGGTACTGAAAAGAATGTGGACTTGGCAGTGAGGCCAAAGAAGAAGAATCCTTTAAAATGTATGGCATCCAGTCCAATGCTATACATAATCTAAGCACCATTACAACTTATAAATTAAATGATGATGATGTGGAAGAATGGAAGAAGTATGGGTGGTGGCTGTTCATATAGAGGAAATTATGGAACAAGTATGGGGTGGCTGTTCATATAGGAGAAATTTGAAGCAGAAGGGAAGAAATGTGAAGTTGAGAATAAAAATTAAGTTAAATTTAAGGGATTTTTGCTGTGCTAGATATTCAGGAAAGTACTTAAGAAAATTGATTTATATAAAATCAAAGCTAAAAACAGAATATAAAATGAAGGACGTAGGAAAGTTGTTTTTTTTTTTTTTAAATGTATGCTCACTACTAATTTCAAACCAACCAGAAAGCCTGGGGAAATAATTTTTAGAGAAGATTGATGAAAATGATCCAGAAAGATAACCAGTTCCATGCCCTATTCGTTTAATTCATTCATTTGTTATGCTGATAATACATAAGAAGGTATATGTGTCAAGTATTGTATCTGTGTATTTGTGTATATTTTACAAAATATATAGAAAGCATAAGAAAGGTTTAAGGAGACAGTTCTCTGTAAGATTAATCCTCAGACTTTATTATTGACATGAATGAGAAAATAAAGGAAATAATCCAGAAAGTAAATCAGAATTCCAGAGAAAAAGACAGATTCTGTATCTCATGGTTGAGAAAGGGTGGGGTCATTATGAAAGACCAAAGAGGTTGCCCTTGGATAGAGTACTTTGCAGTTGGATTATTATATTTTTGATAAATTGAAAGCAGTGTACATTTTTCCACATTCTGAAAATATGTTATAAGTCAGTTGTAATTAAACAAATACTAACTCACCTGGGAAATTGAAATTAAAATGTGATATGTGACAATAATTAGATGTATTTTATATTTTCTTTCTCTCATGCTATATGATAGCATTTATTTGACATAATGGCTTTATAGTTTCTCTCCATGCATTTACCCAGTTTCACTTTTAAGACATTTAAATTTATCAAGTACACCTTGGAAACTTTTAAATATTTCCTAACTGTTTTAAAACAATACATTACCAGTCATTTACCCTGCAGTTACAGTTCTTGATGATGGCTTCTATTAGAAAGCCTGTTTCTAATAGCCGAATAGGAGTTAGTCTGAGTTGTTCAGTGAGGTAATTCAGTCCTGTGTTGAAACAAATGGATGATTTTTTTTGGAGTATTTGTACTATATTTACTAACCATCTGTTAAACTAAAGGAATCCAGTCATTCAAAGCAAGCCACGGAAAGCAATAATTTTGTTGCTGAAGCACTTAAATTTCTTCACATAGATGTCCCCATCAGATGCCAATATTAATTCACCTCCATCCCTATTCCACCAGGCTACCACTGCCAGCACATTAGGCAATGCTGTTTTTGGCCCCACATGTGGTCCTGTCAGAGGTTTCCCAGCCAGAAACCTAGGCGCCCTTCCTTCTTAAACACTTTCTCCTTTGCTGAATTACCAAGCTCTGTCAAGTCGGCCTCCTCATCTCCAGAATCTGTCCCTTCCTCACTGAATTTCTAGCTTTTATTTTTGCCTGGTCTTCTGGTGGATTGTCTCTTGCTTCCATTCAGTCCTTCCCTGTAGCATAATGGTCAGCCTTCTAAAGAGCAAGCCTGATCATGTCATTCACTTTTTGTTTATTTCTGAAGTCAATCCCAGTTGTCTGCCCAAGCCGATCCTGTACAGCTCACCTTCGACCCTTGTTCCTCCCCCATCCCCTGATCTCAAATCTTCCACATCAACTTTCAGTTCCTTATCCAGACTTTTCTCACTTTGAATGCCTTTGCATATGTTCCCCCTGTGTGAGAAGTGCCTTTTCCTTCCTAGCCTTCCTGCTAGGGACCCGACCTTCAGGTCTGGTGCAGGCAGCACCATGTCTCCTGCCCTCCTTTCTCCCTCCACCCCCGGCCTCTCCCTAAAACATATGTCCCCCATTCTGTACTCCTTTGGCTTGTATGTGTTCTGAAAAAGAAGCAACTTGAGGGTAGGGATTTTGTCTTATTTACTTTTTATTTTCACAGAACCTAAATTTGCTGAATTAATAAGTAAATAATTAAACAAGATTTTAGGAGATGGTGCTGCCAATTCAGCTCTGTGGCTCTGGGCAAGTTAATTAACTTCTCTGGGTCTTATTTTCTCTCTATAAAGATACACAAGGTTTGGACTCAAGGAGCATCTACCTCTAAAATTACAGTATTTGTTTCTTTGATATAATTGTATTATTAGTTGGTAGACTTCGGACTTTTTTATTTTTGCCATATGGAGATAGGGCAACTTAAGGAAAATGAATGTAAGGAGGTACAAAAGCCAGTTTTTGGTCATCAGTGAGGTAATGTGAAGTACCGCACATTTTGTGGGTAGTGAGTTCTGATTTCTGGTCCTTAGGTAGTTTCTTCCTTTTCCTGCCATCCAGGTGTTTCCAGGATTGCATCTTCTCTTTATTAGTCAGTCTTTCATATTCATGTATCTCCAAAAAAATGGGAAACTTGAAAGAGAAATTGAATGTAAAATTCAATATTTGAGTTCTAAAACTGATCTAAGATCTCACTAATTATAACTGTATTTGGGGGAGAGAGAGTGGGAAGTGGTGGTAGTGTGAGCTGGATCCGTTTTGTCCTAAATCAAGAAAAAAAGATATGAGCATATCACTGGAGATAGGAAGAAAATCAGTAGGTAAACCAAAAAGAGAAATTAAAATACTAAAAAGCAAGGCTCTCTGAAAAGCAGGATTGAAGGCACAGAGGATAATAGGGGAACAGTTGCTTATTTATGTAATCTCTTCCATCTTTGCCCCCAGCTTTAATTATGGGACAATTGAAAACCAAACATTTTATACATTAATGGTGTGCAACATGATGTTTTGATATACGTGTACATTGTGAAATGATTAAATCAAACTAATTAACATTAGTAGGATTTTATTTTTCTAACAGTAATTCATTTAAATATATGTTGAGTCCTTTCTGTGTGCCAGACAAAATTCTAATTGCTGGGAGTACGATGCTGAACAAGATACAAATTCAGAACTTCATGGAGCCTAACTCATGTAATTGTTTCAATTTGAAACATTTTTTACATTAAATTTTTTTAAGTTGAAAAATCTCATAACTAAAAAAAGCGCACAAATCATAAGCGTGCAGCTTGAATGGTTTATCTCAAAGTGAACACACCCAAGCTAGGTGGTGACCAAGAAACAGAACGTTACCACCACCACAGAAGCTCCCTTTCTGCCCCTTCTTAGTAGGGACCCTTCCCTGCACTAATGACTTTGGGTTACTGTGCATGTACCTTTTTGATTCATGGTCATCCACCAAGACTACTGGGGGTTGACTGAGTGAATTCATTACTCCAAGGTGCTAATAGGAACTCTGCTATGGTTCAAAGCCCTGTGGCTAGTTCATTTCAGATTTTCCCTCGGTGAAGAGAATATTTTTTCTTAAGACATTAGCAAATATAAAACAAATTACATTCTCACATTAACTTATCATTTATGACTTTAAGAGTAAATATTTTGTTTACTGCCAGGTAATTGGGTTCACTGAGTGAGATACAGGGGAGAGTGATGTATTCACACCCGACTTTACCGAATAAAGCAGAAAGCACAGTTCACCTCTTGCTTCCTGCTCACTTTATACACTGGCATCTGCATACATTAAAGGGTTGGTCAGTATGAGTGATCAGTGGGGAAAGGGATCATGGAGCCTGATTTTAATGCTTGCAAATCGTATTTATGTGTGCGTAATTAGGTCTTTGCTATGATTGTTTCTTTAACGGAATTCTTTCCTCCCTAATGTTACTTGTTCACATGATGAATCCTTTTCTTCTAAAACATAAAAGACATATTTTTAGGGATTTTTGATGATTAATGAAAATCTAAGTCAAGTCATATTCAGATTCAAGAGAACTAGATCAGTTTCTCTATATTTGAGCAAAAAACAGTCTCTAAAACATAATCCATGGGGTCTACTACTTCCTCAATTTGCAAATACTCCAAAATGGTGCTCAAAGCAAAGTCCAGACATCAAAATTAAAATTCTGTCATGCTATATTTTTAGGAAAGGAGAAATCTGTAGCATTACAAGTGTAGAAGCGAAAAGTCAGAACAAAGTTCAATAAGTCAAATATCTCTCTGTCTGTCTTTTTTTTCCCCCCCCTTGGAGACAGGGTCTCACTCTGTATCCTAGGCTAGAATACAGGGGCATCATTATAGCTTGCTGCAACCTAAAACTCCTGATCTCAAGCGATTCTTCTGCTTCAGATTCCCAAGTAGCTGGAACTACAGGCACATGCCACCTCACCTGCCTATTTTTTCTATTTTTTTGTAGAGGTTTCTCACTATTGCTCAGACTGGTTGTGAACTTCTCGTCTCAAGCAAACCTCTCCCTGCCCCTGGCCTCCTAGAGTGCTAAAATTACAGGTGCAAGCCACTTCACCCATCGCAAATCTTTTTTTAATTCCACCTAAACTGAAAGACCTCAAACCATGAGCAAATGTTTTATATCAGTTTTTATGTGGAAATGGAAAGCAGCAATATCTCAGGAGTTGACTTTAACTGTAACATGTAAAATTTTATCTAATTTACTATAATCTTTGGATTAATTAGGTAGTAAATTCTGTAGCTGTACAAGTTTATTATCATCGCATTTTTTCCTACTACAGTATTGATAAAAATAAATTTTACTTACTTAGAATGGAATCTGCCATTTGATATAAATGACACTTAATTACAATATGATTAAAAAGTGTTGACAAGGTACGGTGGCTCACTCTTGTAATTCAAGCACTCTGCAAGGATGAGATGGGAAGATCATTTGAGCTCAGGAGTTTGAGACCAGCCCTGAGCCAGAGGGAGAGCCCCATCTTTACAGAAAAGCAGAAAATAAGCCAGGCATGGTGGTGTGTGTCTAAAATCTCAGCTACTTAAAAGGCTGTTGGAGGAAGATTGCTTGAGCTCAGGAGTCTGAAGTTGTAATGCTATGACAATGCCATTGGACTCTAGCAGGCATACAAAGCAAAACTCTGTTTCAAAACTAACAAACAAACCTAGCCACCTACGATTATAGTGGGCATGAATTACAGCAAGAATTTAGATGCTTCTTTGAAACAGGGGAATGAGGTTATGTTTTCTAGGTTTTATTCATTCTAAGAGGCACTATTTTCTTTTCTTTTTTTTTGAAACAGTCTCACTTTATCGCCCTCAGTAGAGTGCTGTGTCGTCACAGCTCACAGCAACCTCCTACTCCTGGGCTTAGGCAATTTGCTTGCCTCAGCCTCCTGAGTAGCTGGGACTATTATTGTGGCGCCCACCACAACACCTGGCTATTTTTTTTGTTGTTGCATTTTGGCCAGGGCCAGGTTCGAACCCGCCACCTTTGGTATGTGGAGCTGGTGCCCTACTCACCGAGCCACAGACGTTGCCCAAGAGGCCCTATTTTTTCCCACAATTTAGCACCATGGCTTAGTTACATATATTTGAGGATTTTCTTGATTTTTCTTTTTGTTACTGGTTTCTGGTTTAATTGTGTTTAGATAAGATACTCTGCATGATTTCACTTCTTCGAAATTTATTGAGAATTGTTTTGTGGCCCAGCATATGGTCTGTCATGGTGAATGTTTCATGTGCACTTGAAAAGAATATGGGATCTGTCACTGGGTGGAGTGTTCCACAAATACACTTAGGTTCATTTGATCAATGCTCTTGTTCCTAAATTTTCTATATCCTTGCTGCTGTGGTGTGAATATGTCCCCTTCAAAATGCAGGCATTGAAACTTAGTCGCCAATGTGGTGGTATTAAGTGGTAGGGTCTTTAATATGTGATTATGTCTTCCCTCCTTGTGCATCGGATTAGATGCCCTTGTGAGAGGTCTTTCTAGGGGGGTTTTTTTCCTCTTTTCCTTTGGCCTTTTGCTATGAAAGGACACATGTCTGGTACTCTGTTACAGCAGCATAAACAGACTAAGATACTTCCTGATGTTGATTTGCTTTTATCAATCTGTGAGAAAAGAGTATGTTAAAAACCTTAGCCATAATTATGAATTTGTCATTTTTTTAATTCTGCCACTTTTTGCTTCATGTACTTTGAAGCTCTGTTAGTAGGTTAAAGCACATTAAGATTATTATTTCCCCTTGATGAGTTGACCCTTTTATTATTATGCAGTGCTCCTCTTTCTCCCTGGTAATATTTCTTCCCCTGAAGTCTATTTTATCTGTTATTTTGCTATCACTTGCTTTCTTATATTTGGTATTTGTATGATAAAACCATAACAACTTTCTATCTTTATGTCTTTAAACTGACTTTAAAGTTATAATTCTTATGAAAAGCATATACTTGGATCTTGCTTTTGTTTAATCCAAATAGACCATCTCTACTTTCTATAAGTGAATTTAGTTCATTTACATTTAATATAATTATCGATTTGTTGGGTTTAAATCTCACATCTTGATAATTGTTTATTTGTTCTGTCTCATCTATTCTTTATTCATTTTTCCTCCTTTTCTGCCATCCTTTGAATAAATCAAATATCAAATTTAGTTTTTAAAATTCCATTTTATCTCATTATATTTTCTAAAGTAGTTACTTTACCATTTTAAAATTATTGTTTATTACAATATTTATCCTTCCATCTATAATGAATTGATATCATCACATTTATATATAATTTAAGAAGTTAACAATGGCATACTTGTTTTGTCTTTCTGGGCTTGGTTTTGTTTTTTTTGTTTTTTTGTTTTTTTTTTTTTTTTTTGAGGCAGTGTCTCATTCAATCACCCTGGGGTTGAGTTCTGTGATGTCATACCTCATAGCAACCTCAAACTCTTGGCCTCAAACGATTCTCTTGCCTCAGCCTCACGGGTAGCTGGGACTATAGGTGTCTGACACAATGCCTGACTATTTTTTTTTTTTTAAAGACAGCATCTTGCTCTTTCTCAGGCTAATTTTGAACTCCTGAGCTCAAGCAATCCACCCACCTCAGCCACCCAGAATACTAGGATTATAAGCATGAGCCTCTGCATCTGGCCCTTCTGTGCTATTATTGTTACACATTTTACTTCTGCATATGTTATAAACCCAAAAATACATCAAATTGGTTTGCTTTGAACAATCAATTATCTAAGAAATTAAGAAACAATAAATCAATTTGTCATGCTTACCTGTATACTTAGCATTTTTGGTGCTTTTTATTCTTTCATTTCCCTTCAGCATGAAGGACTTTCTTTAACAGGTCTTTTAGTAGGTCTGCTGGTGATGAATACTCTCACCTCTTATTTATATGAAAATATCAGTTTCATCCTTATTCTTAAAGGATATATTTACTAGACTGATCTTTTTAAGAGAAAAAGTGAAAGATTATCACTTTAAAGGTACTTTTACATTGCCTTCTAGCTTATATTGTTTCTGATGAGAAGTCACACATCATGCTAATAGGTATGCCCCCATATATAATATGTCCTTTCTTTTTTTTCTGCTTTTAGGAATGTTTTGGTTAGCATTAGTTTTTAACAGTTTGGCTGTAATATGTCTATGCATGGTTTTGTCTTTTCCAACATGGGAATCTTTAAGATTCTTGGACAAATGAGTTGATATTTTTAAAAATCAAATTTGGAAAATTCTTTGAATGTTATGTATTCAAATAATATCTTCTTTTCTTTCTTTCTTTCTTTCTTTCTTTCTTTCTTTCTTTCTTTCTTTCTTTCTTTCTTTCTTTCTTTCTTTTTTTTTTTTGAGACAAAGTCTCAAGCTGTTGCCCTGGGTAGAGTGCCCTAGTGTCACAGCTCACAGCAACCTCAAATTCTTGGACTCAAGCAATTCTCTTGCCTCAGCCTCCCAAGGAGCTGGGACTACAGGAACCTGCCACAGCTCCCAGCTATTTTTTTGTTGCAGTTGTCATTGTTGTTTAGCTGACCCAGGCCAGGTTCAAACCTGCTACCCTCCATGTATGTGGCCGGCACCCTACCCACTGAACTACAGGTGCTGCCCCTTTTCTTTATTTCTGAAACTCTAAATTACAGATATGTAAGACTGCTTGACAGTGTCCCCTAGGTCACTGAAGTTGTCTTCACTTCTTTTTCTCTTCACCTGAGAAGTATTCCATGGTGTGTGTGTGTGTGTGTGGGTGT
Organism: Perodicticus potto; assembly: GCA_963574655.1. Taxonomy (NCBI): domain Eukaryota; kingdom Metazoa; phylum Chordata; class Mammalia; order Primates; family Lorisidae; genus Perodicticus; species Perodicticus potto. The sequence goes on from CAUYRH010090422.1 coordinate 30,709, forward strand.
GTGTGTGTGTGTGTTTATGTATCACATTTTCTTTATCCTTTCATTCATTGATGGCTGCTTAGGTTGGTTCTATACCTTTCAAGTTGTGAATTGCGCTGTGATAAACATACGGGTGTAGGTATCTTTTTTAATAAAATGACTTCCTTTTCCTTTGAGTAAAGCCCCAATAATGGAATTCCTGGATTGAATATAGATCTACTTTTAATTCTTTGGGAAATCTCCATACTCTTTTCCGTAGAGATTATACTAATTTGCATTCCTGCCAACAGTATATAAGCATTCTCTTCTCACTGCATTTGTGTGAGCATCTCTTATACATTGACTTTTTTAACAATGGCCATTCTGATGGGGGTAAAGTGATATCCCCATCCTTGTGCTTTTAATTTGAATTTCCCTAATGATTAGTGATGTTGAGCATTTTTTCTTATGTTTCTTGGCCACTTATTTTTCTTCTTTTTGCCTGTTTAAGTTTTTTGTACACTTATTAATGGGGTTATTTAGTTTTTTCTTGCTAATTTGGTTGTGTTCCTTTTATAGTGTTAATAATAGTCCTTTGTCAGATGTATAGCTTGCAAATATTTTGTTCCATTCCATAGGTTCTCTGTTTATTCTGCTGATTATTTCTTTTGCTGAGTGGAAGCTTGTTAGTACAAGGCGAAAGATTTATACGATCTGAAGAGAAACCAGAGTATGGAAGCTTGTTAGGTTAATTAAACTCCATTTATTTATTTTAGCTCTTTGTTGTATTTAGTTTGGGGGTCTCAGTTATAAGTTCTTTACATAGGCCAATGTTGAGGATAATTTTTCCCAAGTTTTCTTCTAGTATTTTTTAAAGTGTTTTGTATAGTTTCACAGCTGAGTTTGGCAAGAAGGGAAGTTCACATAACTATGAATCTATCAGGACCAAAACCAGAAGTCTACATTTTGGCAAATTGGAAATTGCAATGTTTCTTTCATAATAAAGTATTATTATAATAAAAAAAAATACTTATGTGTTTACTAAATTGGCAATACAAAAAAGTAAAACTCCTGGCTCTACTTTTTGAACACTTACATCCATTTAAGAAGATAATAGATATATAGGTAAACTTAAATTGCAGTAGAACGGTATGCTATCAAGTGTAAAATCACCAGTACATGTGAGTGTTATAAACCTTATGTGGAGCTACAAGTTACAGGGAAAATACAGGGTTTCATGGCAGAGGCTAATCTAACTAGAGCCTTGAAGAGTGTGTAATATTTAGGTAGGAAATGTGGCATTGCAGGATGCAGGACATATTGTGAAGAAATGATCAAGACAGTAATGAGCAAGGCATTTTGAGTAATCAGTCTGCCTATTGTAGTGGGTTTGGGTTACAAAGTAGTAATAGGTGATGCTTATAATATGCTTATAATATGATTAAATAAAATAGTACAGTATGCTGAGTAGTTGAGGTACTTGCATTTTATCTTGTAAGTTATATGACAACCTTGTCAGAGATACTGAAGGAAGAAGAAACATGGCAGTAAGGGGGAATAGCATGGAGACTACTGTCATTCAGGGGGGAGGCAATAAAGGTTTGAGTTGGGGTGTGACAACGGAAGTGAAAGGAAAGGACCGGTACAAGAAACAACACAAAGAAAAGAATAGCAGAAATTAATTATTGACTGTACATGTGTGAGCATGATATAGCGGCAGAAATTGGAAAGTCAAGAACAAGGCCCATTGCAATGGGAATGATGAAGTTGGTTTTAGATATTGGAGAATTAAAGGGATTTAAAACATTCACTTGTTTTATAATTGTGAACAAAAGTTCTCTGAAAAGGAATTTGGAGGAAATAGACTTCATTCTAGTGAACAGTTTGCAAACTGGAAAGATAACAGGCTTTGATGTAAAACAAAGATGCATTCCATAAGAGAGGAGAGGGGGAAGGGGAAGGAGAGGAGGGGAGAGGGAGATGGAGATAGTTCAGGTTTTATAGCTAAAGTTCCTGTCCAGACTCCCAGTCAGGGCTGTTTATGCAAATGAAGGATTAGACTTGCTTAGCTCTGATTGGCCAATGGAGCTGAGTTCTGATAGATTATACACCAGAGCCCTGATTGGTTGAGCTCTAATTGATTGGTTCAGGTGAGCTCTGAATGTCCCAAAGCCAAAAAAGTGTGAGTTTTCAAGAAACTCAGAGTAAAAAAAAAAAAAAAAATGAAAAAAGAAACTCAGAGTACAAGTGTGACCTATAGACAGCCAATGGCCACTCAGCTCTATTTTTTTTTTTTTTAAGGCAAGCGTGAAACAAAGTCTGTTGAGGTAGAGAAAGATAGGCTTACAGAGTAAGACCAAGATGAAGGTTTACAAAGCAAGATACATTTGTGCAGACAATGAACAGGCCTCCATTGTAGTGACAGGAAAGGCCCACTTGGTTCTATTTTAAATTTAGGCACAGTTAGCCACTTGGCATCCATCTTGAAAAATGGCTCTCTCAGGTTCACATTTGTTCACATAATGATGTCACTTCCTAAAGCTAACAGCAGTTTATTATATTTGCACTTTGAAAGTTATAACCATTCTCATTTTCATTCACACGACAGTGTTTTTGGCTAATGTTCTTGCTGCTTTTGTTTAGTTTGGAACTGAATAAGTAGTAGAGTAAAAAACTGAGTACAAAGAGGGGCTCTGACTAGGACTCTAACAAAGAAAGTGTAATTACTAAATTACTGCAATAACTAACCCATGACTCTCATACCCTCTGTATCCCATGACACTTAGTATGTTGCATTGCTTTTGCCTGTCTTCCTACTTACTAAACTGTTGTATTAGTTAGCTATTGTTGCATAACAAAACAGATCACCACAAAGCGAATTAAAATAAACAAACATTCATTGTTTCTTCCAAGTCTGAGGCCTGTCTAGGTCGCCTAGTGTGGGCTGGCTGTGCTAACATCTGAAGACTTTTAGCTATCCAGCTAGTGCTGTTTGCAGCTGCTCAGCTGGTGCTGTAGTGCTGTTTGTTTGAAGTCTTTTGACTGTTGAGCTGATGCTAGGGGACTGGCCCTCTCTACTTCACATGGTCTTTCATCTTTCAGTGGCTAGCCCAGGGTTGTTCACATGGCAACAGTGTTCTAAGATAGCACAAATGGCCATTGCAAGACCTCTTGAACCTGGGTTCAGAACTTGCATTTCTACCTCATTCTGTTGGTCAGAGCAAGACAAAGACCTATCAAGACTCAAGGCATGGAAAAATAAATTTCTCCTTTGTTTGGGTAGAGTAGCAAACGTCTGTGGCCATTGTTTCAGTCTAGCACAACTATAAGCTCTGTAAATACAGAAACTGTGTCATTCTTGTGCACTTTGACACATTTGCTACCTAACGTAGTAGTCATAAATTAATAAAGAAGAAAAACATTCAGGTAGCATTTCAATATACTGTAGTTTTAAATATGTGTGTGTGAGTGTTTGTATGTATCATATCATCAGTTTTCTATTCTCCTTCTGGCTCCTGAAATTGATCCAAGAAAAAATTTTCTTTTTAAAAAAGCAACTATCATTTGAGTTAATATTGTCTGATATTTTTTTTTCTGTTTATTAAATAATTTATTAGTAAAAACTTTGGTTTTTCTTTTAACATTATTTTTATGAATACCTAAATCTGCATCTTACACTTGGTATTTTTTTTTTTTTTTATTCTTCGGGATTCATTGAGGGTACAAAGAACCAGGTTACATTGATTGCATTTGTTAGGTAAATTCCCTCTTACAATTGTGTCCCCACCCACAAGAGATGTGTCACACAACCATAACCCCCTCTTTCCCTCTCTCTGCTCCTCCCTTCCCCAACCTGCCACTGTGTATTAGGTCATTAATTGTCCTCATATTAGAATTGAGTACATAGGATTCTTGCTTCTCCATTCTTGTGATGCTTACTAAGAATAATGTGTTCCACTTCCATCCAGGTTAATATAAAAGATGTAAAGTTTCCATCTTTTTTAATGACTGAATAGTATTCCATGGCATATATATATATACCACAGCTTGTTAATCCATTCCTAGGTTGGTGGGCATTTAGACTGTTTCCACATTTTGGCGATTGTAAATTGAGCTACAATAAACAGTCCAGTGCAAGTCTCCTTATGGTCAAAGGATTTTTTTTCTTCTGAGTAGATGCCCAGTAATGGGATTACAGGATCAAAAGGGAGGTCTAGTTGTTTGGTATTTTTATCTTCACATCTGATTGCCTTGTAAAGGATTCCTCTGAGTCTTGTGCATTGTCAGAATCCTATTCTGCTTTTCAGGCTGTGCCATGGGTAGACTAGCTCCAGCCAGAATATTTGGGAGACCTGGAGTAAAGATGCTATATTAAAATGAATACTGTTGTAAGTCAAGGAGGAAAATAACTTCTGTCTCTCAAACAATTGAAAGAAGCACAGGCTGTGGTGTCAGTTGAGCTAGCATTATACCGTCAACCTGAGTAAATTACTTACTCTCTAAACCGCTTTCTGATTTAGGATGATATTTCTCAGAATTGATGTGAGAACTATATGAAATACAGTGGGTGCCAAAAAAGGATATATACATTTTAAGAAAGGAAAAAATCTTCATTAAAACTGTTAATACTGTTAACTTTTAAAACTGTTACTGCTATAATACAATATATACCAATAACAGGTCATGTTGGGCACTTCTTATAATTGCACAAGTCATAGGTAACTTGAGTATTATAAATTTAATACAGTCCTTTCCTTTCTTAAAATTTGTATGCACTTTTTGAGTACCCTCTGTATGTGAAGCACTAGGTATAGTTCCTTACTCATAGGAGGTAGTCGGCATAGTTTTTTCTCCATTACAAAGCACTGTCATGCAATGACATTTATTAGGGTTTCTCATCCTTAGCATTACTGACATTCAGGGTAGGGTATTTATTTACCGCAAAGGGCTGTCCTGTACATTATAGGACGTTTAGCAGCATCTCTAGCCTTTTATACACGAGGTGCCAGTGTGGCCACCCACCCAACTGTAATAGCCTGTTGTCCACAGACACTGCCAAGTGTCCCCTAGGGGCAAAATGCAAACATTTCTATCCAGCAGTGACAAATAGCCCCCTTAGAAAGCAAATGGGGCAGTGTACCCATAAATGTAGAAAGGGAAAGAAGTAGCATATGTGTTCTTCTTAGAATACCAGATCTTTTGCTGTGTCGTATGTTACTCTTCCCATAGTTTATTAAACACATTGCTTATTATGCTATCTAACAAAATGACCAGCATTTGCTCTGTATCACTCACTGTGCTAATAAGCATTGCACGGATCGACAAGCTAAATGTTGTAGAGCTGTCTGCCATCCCCACTAGGTTGACCCTCCATTGTGAACAGGGACCTTACCTTCATCAGCTCCACACATGGTATATTTGTATTTACTGGGTAGCTTTTCCACATGGTAAACAGTCACATTGTACCCAAATGAAACAATATGAACATGAAAATGGAAGGAGAAATATTAAAACGTGCAATATTAGTTTATGTAAATCTAAACGTGGTAGAACATACATATCAATTCCTTTTTTAAAAAACTTTTAGAAATCAGCTCTTCTGAAATAACTAATCCCACTGTCAATTTTTCTTTCATCATCACTAAGCCAATATATTATCAGAAAGATATAACTCAATGGTCCTTTTAAAGTTCAATATTTTCTATTATATTTCTTATGAAGAGGATTCCAGTAGTGCTTAGAACTTTTTGAGTCATTTATATTTCATGTTTTATTTACTGTAGGTTATTAAAGATATCAGAGTTAAGCTTTAAATTTGGAACAGTCTAAAATCTCTCCTTTTCTTCTATTAAAAATATATTTCTAATTATATAATTGAATTAGAAAATTAAAATTTATAAATGTATAACTTAGTAAAAGTTTCCATTTACTAAATGTAGGTCTGAATTACTTTTAACAGTTGTATAATATTTAACTTATGAATGTATTAATGGGATAATTATTAAATGATCTGCTATCAAAGGACATTTATATTGTTTCCAGTTTTCTTGCTATGGGGATTCTTATCTTTTACACACTTGCTTGGATAATTTTTTAGTATAAATTTCTGAAAGTAGAATTGCACAATCAAAAGATACTCTTGTTTGAGTGTTTCACTTTTATGTGTGGTTCAAGTGTACATATATCTTATTATATCATGCTTCTATGGAAAGAGGCTCTAGCACATTCTTTCTCTTAATCAACTTATTATCTGACAGAAAAATGATGAAAAGTCACCCTTTTTCTTGTAGTATTATCCTCATTGCTATCTAAGATGAGGTATTAGAATTATATCCAAATGGTATCTGGTGTGACTGAATATAATCTGGAAAATAGAGATACTTCTCTCTGATTCCCAACTACACCCTCTGGATGGAAACTAAAATTCTGTTTTTCAAACTGTAAATTATTGTTCTTAGTAGGCCATTCATCATTTTAATGAGTTTGAAAAGTTCTTTTTTGAAGAAGTCTCATAGAATAGAAATAATATATTTTCTTATAGTGGGTCATGGTCAAAAAGTGTGAATGTTGGGGTGGCACCTGTGGCTCTAAGGAGTAGGGCACCAGCCCCATATGCTGGAGGTGGCAGGTTCAAACCCAGCCCTAAACTGCAAAAAAAAAAAAAAAGTGAATATCCCTGATCCTAGAAAGTGTCACCATTTACAAGGGCATCAGTACCTCCAACTTTGTCATAATGGTTCAAAGTTTTAAAGTAAATCCACTCGGTCTTGACTGTCTTTACCAAGAAGACCAGGTCCTAGACTTTGGGGTTAGTGAGGGGATTGTCACAGAGGTACAGAAAATAACCCATTAATATTTCATAGAATTCTTCACATACTCAGATCAAAGCTATTTGTAACATTACACTTTTCATAAGACAAACACAAACAATTCACTGGGCATTTTATTGCTGTCTAGCTACCTTATCTTTTTCTCTTTCCACAGTGTGAAAATATTCCTGAAAACCTCAGTGTTGGGGGACAGAGCTGCCAAACCCTCCCCAGTCAGCTCAGTATCTCCCTTTCTGTTTCAAGATCCTTCCTCAAAAGCACAGAACTGAGCAAGGGAAAGTGAGGGGAAGGGCTGGGGGAACAGGGAGGTGGAAGGGGTTTTCCCTGGTCTTTTCTAGCCCTTTTGTTCCAGAGACTTAGTTAGTGCTCAACATTTTAGAAATAAAAACTGCTTTTACAATTAATGCAAATATTACTTAGTGATTCATCCTTTCCAAATGATTCTTGGTTTCTTTTGACATTTTATTTTTATATGATGAATCGACATTGAATCCCCACAGGGTTGCTCTTATCTAAGCTCTTCACGGTAGACTCAACTGTCTGGACAAGGCCATGAAAGTTCTTATTTTAACTTCATCCAAGTGTCATTTGGGGTACTGTTGGGCTTTTAAAACTTTGATCTTTGGGCACACATTACACGTACATCATGGAGAAGATACTGGAGAGAATTGTGTGGTTAATTTGTTGGTTAGTCCATTGTTTAAAATTTGGAGATCTTCATTAAGATTTTAGCCACAGCAGTGATCATGGTAATAATCATAACCCTGCAGCAGCTCTATTAAAGTAGGTTTGGTTTGAGTTTTAAAAATTCGAATGGGAGCTGCTTTATACATTTATAAGTTTAAAGATCTGGGAAACCATCTACAGGTTTAAATGTATATAATCAGTGTACTAGAGGGACTGAATGGATTCTATCAGTTTAATAAGTCAGCAGTCTCACCTCTGCTTTTTTTTTTTTTTTAAGTGACTTTCAGGACAAGGTCTATCTCTGTTGTCAAAGTTGGAGTGCAGTAGTGTGATTGTAGCTCACTGCAGCCTTGAAACCCTGACACCCAGCAATCCACCCACCTCAAATCACTGCCATGTGACACCACACCCAGCTAATTTAAACATGTTTTTTAGAGATGGGCTTTTGCCCAGACTGGTCTGAAATGCCTAGCCTAACACTCTTCTTAGCCTCCCAAAATGCTGGGATTACAGGGGTGAGCCTCTGTGCCCAGCCTTTACCCCTGCTTTTGAAGACCTTGGGTTAACATTATTTGAGAGGATTCAGGAGACCAGCATAGATTAATGAAATGCCTAAAGGCAAAAAGATGGTTTTAATATTTTTCTCAGAAGTTTGGGCGCCTGTGTTATTCTAAGGATAGGAATTTTCACATAGATGGTGTAACTGATGCCAGCACTGTATTTCAGTGTAACATTTTTTCTCTAGTATTTTTCATACAACTGAAAATTATACTCATGATTCTTTAATGGGATATGTTCTTGGAGTAGGCATTTATTAGCTAACTAACATATTCCAAGCTCAGCAAAGTTATACTCTTTCCAAAAGTCTACCCAATAAAGGCCACAGTGAGTTTAGTTCATCTCCAAGGTCACACACCCAACAGTGGCAGAGCTCTTGAATTTTGAATGAACTTGATTCCTCTTTGCTATGACAGGTCAATTTTCCCTTTTTAAACTGCTTGTCTTAATTGAGATTGTTCAACTGTGGCTGTTTGTGTACCTTCAATCAATAGTTTCTTGTCTTAGGCAAATATTTCCCTGCAGTTCTACCTGAACGTCATGTTCTATACAATTCAGAGCTGCCCGTTTCCCTTTTGTTGAAATTACGCACTGCTCTGTCTCCCCTTAGAAATGCTGTGAGTTTCCTCACTCTTCACCAATCACACAGCACTCCAGCAGGAGAGGACTTCATCTCTTTGGAGATTTCTGTGCTTCTTGGATTCCCAGGCTATGTGTTCATTCGAGTGAGGGCTAACCATTTTAACAAAGAGACCTGATAGTGCATTGGATTAAAGAACAAAGTTTATTTCTTCCTCACATCACCACCAGCGTGAGCTGCCGGGATGGTCAGAGCAGCTCTGTCGCGTGGTATTGTTCAGCAGTCCTCCTGTTTTATCTGCCATCCTTTGGCCCGGTGGTCCTCAACCTTTTTAGCATCAGGGACCAGTTTCATGGGAGACGGTTTTTTCCTGGGCGGCAGGGCTCAGGTGGTGCTGCTGTGTGGGCCGGTTCCTAGCAGGCCCTGGACTGGTACTGGACCTCAGCCCAGGGCTGTTCATCATCTGCGTGGTAAAAGCCAGGGTCTTCTCCAAGTCTGGGTTTATCCAGCAGGAAAAAGAAAAATAAAACCTGCAGGAAGCTCAACAAGGGCCTTAAGCCCAGACCTGGACATGGCACACACAGTCTGACACTGCGCTGGTGAGCGTTTGGGCAGACGGCCATCTCCCACTCCAAGGCCAGGCGGTGGGCACCCCAGCAGGGCAGTCGCCTTTCCAGCCATTGCACCATTGCTGTGGAAACAGGGAGAACACATTTCTGTGGACAGCTCCCATTCTCATCTGCGCTCGGAGTATCCTTGAGTGCTGTATGGACTTCATGAAAAGAATTGAGACATTTGCCTCCGTAATTATCTTTGCTTTAAGCCTTGTTTTTTTTTTTTTTTTTTTTTTTGTCTTCTCATTGTCATGTCCCATACCTAAAATTTGAACTAAATGCATTTTTATAAATTAACACATGTTTAGGATAATAAGGAAGATATTTCATAATAAAATAAATCCTGAATGATATGTGATTTTCAATACTAGCTTTATCTAACCATATGATTCTTCACTTTTATTGCAGCCTCTAGGTAATAGATTGCCGGGGCCCACAGTGTGTTAATGTCTGTCTGAGGTGGATTAAATCTGAGACGTATAGCCTTGCTAATAAGGGCTCTTAATTTGTGTATTTTTCTTTCACTTTTAACATTATAGAATTTGTGATGTTCAACATTGCCATTTGAGAGCGGCAGGAAAATGGCTTGCTTCCCTGGAAATACACTGGGGGACATCATGGGACACGGTAGCAGTCCTGTCCTGTTTTATGCAAAGCACTGATCAGGCCTTTCTGAGCTCCTTAACCTTGTAGAAAACTAGAAAACAGTTCTAGGAATCACAGAATTCGTGAAAGGGTAGAAAATAATATACTTAGGGAGCTAAGACTATTAATCCTTGATGTTTAGAGAGTGATAAAAAAAGAAATGACCTCTAAGATTCCCAGTATGCAAGATTTTTTTTTTAGGCAGAAGGTAAAGAGCAGTTGTACCAAACTCGGGACACCCTGGTAAGCTTAGCGTGAGGGTTTTGGGTCATACGTAAGTGGTAATTCCTTCATTATGCAATCTCCCTGCTGTTAGATTTAGATACCAAAGAAGAACTACACCATATCCTCTGGTTGGCTTTAAAAAAGGATTATGTTTGGTCTTACTGAAATTATAGTTTTCTCCTGCATGAATTCCTTGGTGATAGAATTTTTAAGGTTTATATTCTAGTGTCACAGTTTTATTTTGTTGTTTTGTTTTAATATATAGCTCCGAGATGGCAGAAGAGGATCCCTATTTGGGAGGGCATGAACAAGTAAGTGTTAAAATCTCACTGATAATTTTATTTAAATGTATTTGCATTTCCAAATCTACAGAGGCAACATTAGTATGTTCAAACTCTAAAATTAGTAACAATTCAAAGATATTTTCTCCAGGTCTCTCCAAGGGAGGTTGGAAGGACATAATGTGAAATAAGCACGTAAGCCCTACTACGCCATATGTAGCTATGTAAGAATTGTGTATTCTACATTTCAGACACTTATTACTGTCCTTGGGCTGCCATAGCAAACTACCGCAAACTTGGTGATTTGAAGCAACAGCATATATTCTCTCACAGTTCTAGAGGCTGGAAGTCGGAAACCAAGTGTGGACGGATTGGGGCTTGCTGGAGGTTCTGAGGCAGACTCTGTTCCGGGTCTCTCTCTGAGCCTCTGGTGAGGCTGGCAAGGTCCTTGGCACTCCCTGGCTTGTCGCTGCATCACTCCAGTCTGAGCCACTGTTGTCACATGCCTTCTTCTCTTAGTGTCTTTACTGTGTTTCTGTACCCAGGTCTCTTTTTTTCATACAATGAAATCATCAGTCATTAAATTTAGGGCCTGCCCTTATCCAATACAACTTGATCTTAACTTGCTGTCATCCGCAAAGACCCTACTTCCAAATAAGGTTATATTCATAGGTACCAGGGATTAGGACTGAAATGTATCTTTTGGTGAGGAAACACAGTTCAACCCACTACAGCCCCTTAAAAGATTTACTTAAAACTTATCTTAGGGCAGCGCCTGTGGCTCAAAGAAGTAGGGTGCCAGCCCCATATGCCAGAGGTGGCAGGTTCAAACCCAGCCCCAGCCAAAAAAAAAAAAAAAAAACTTATCTTGCCTGACAAGGAGCAGACATAATAACAAACCAAAATAAAAAACCCAACCTCATCTAATAAGGAGGCAGACATGTGCAGTGAAAAGACCTTCGGACTTACAATTTAAAGATCTTTATACACCTGTAAGTGCTGACTGTTAACTGATCAGCTCTTCAGAACTGAGGAATCACTTAACCCCTCTCAGCTTCACTTTTCTCATTTACAAAATAGAAAGGCTAACGTCACGCTCACCCAACCTCATCTAATAAGGAGGCAGACATGTGCAGTGAAAAGACCTTCGGACTTACAATTTAAAGATCTTTATACACCTGTAAGTGCTAACTGTTAACTGATCAGCTCTTCAGAACTGAGGAATCACTTAACCCCTCTCAGCTTCACTTTTCTCATTTACAAAATAGAAAGGCTAACGTCACGCTCACAGAGGTTTTGAAAATACTCTCTCGGTAATGAATGTGCTTTTGGAGCATAAAACGATTTGTTGTCATTATATTAGGAGTTATGAAAGGATACCACTGGGCATTTTTTTCTTCTCCTAGCTTTTTAATTTTGAAAAATTTCAAACCTATAGAAATGTCAAATAGTCCAAAAAATCCATGCTGGTTTTTAACACCCCCACCCACCCCTTGCACACGCACCTTTGTAGCACCATTTGAAAACCAATTTCAGATTCAGGAGTACTGCAGTGACAATATTAAATTTAAAAAAAAAATTTTAGTTGTCCTTAAAGATATGTTGGTATTTTTTTTAAGGAGCACAAGTAATGATTCTAAGAAGCATTTAAAACACTGAGATTTATTTATTTGTGAGCTATTTATTGAGGCATTACTTATACTAGAACATTGGCTTAGCAGGGATACCAAAATAAGTGATACAGAGACTCTCATGTCAGGGAGCTGCCATTCTGTTAGGAAGGACAGAGACATAGACTCCATATGGCGATGACTGCTATAGTAGTAGTCCCCATAGGTAGGGCAGAAACATTGAGAGGGTTCATTAGGTGCTTCCTTGGGGGGAAGAACAGAGTTATGGAGGACGTTTCAGAGGGAGGCTCTGTGAGCTGAGATGGGAAAGGTGTAGTTCCCCAGGCTGGACAGAGAGGGAATGCTAGGTACCCCAACACTCTGGGCCAGGATTCATTAACATCTCACATTTAAATTTTAGTGACAATCACCTGACACAATAGATTTGTCAAATTTACATAAACAGAGAATCAGCCAAAAATATAAATAAATAAAGCCAAAAGTGATAGACGTTTTAAGGGACCTACTGTTGAATAAAATAGGCTTACACACCATTCATTTCTATTGGTGGATTATGATCGGTTTGGAAAGAATGGATACGCATTGCTTTTCACCCTAAGAGGCTCCTTTCTAGTTTTATTGAAAAAATAGGGATATAGGACAAATCTAGGAATATTTTCTTTGATAGCAACGTGAAAAAATTTGGCTACTCACATCACCCTTTATTTTGCCTTTCGCTTTTAATATGTTGTCTCTAATAGTTAAAGGCAAACCAACCAGCATGAGGTTTGTTTCTGCTTGATTTTAAACCATGTTTTCCTGTCTCTACGCAGGAAATCTTATCAACAAGAGATGGTTCTTCATGCCACATGAGAGTAAAACCTGCTGAAAACATTCATTTTGAAAGTTTTTGTCATATGGACATTTTTGTGATCAGCAATAGCGCTTGGTTTTGTTCTCATATTTCCGTTTCTGAAGGGAGAGGTCCTTGAAGGCTTTTCTCTTGTCTGGAGCTTAATGGTCCCTATTTCCTAAAGTGTACATGTCCTCAGTGAGATATCCTTAGTTTTTAGTGTGTTCAGGAATCTGTTCTCCACCCGACCTAATAAACAATGCGAGCTACAGCACAACACAGCTTCTTTCTTTTTTGTCTAAAGTGTGATGTGTCTCTCTGTCCCAAGATTGATGCTTTTGCCCATATCCAGGCATTTTAGCCACCTGCAGGACCACAGGAAAGGAGATTTTTCCTGCTAGTTTGTATGAGACTGGTAAATAGCCTATGTAAGGTGAAGCTCATTTTTACAAAACATGTTTTCTCATTCCTGTATTTCCTTTTCACAAACAATGAATAACATCAATGAGCTTTACCCTGGAGCATTGAAAGGGGCATTTTTTTGTTCCTCAGTTGAAACTTGCATCCTTCATAACTGGATCTAAATTGTTCTTTATTTGAATGCTGTTTTTATTATTCTTGAATTAAATAGGCATACTAGATTCTAAGGTACCCATCAACTTCTAGTAATTTACTATCAATGACAAAAGACATGTTATAATACTAGCTATTTAAAAAAAAATACTAGTTCCAGCACACTTACTAACTAGCCTGTCATAAAAAGTAAAATATTGTTATTTCTATGCTGGCCACAGACATTTCAAGCAGGGGATTTCTCCAGGCCAAAAACAATTAGTAAACTCAGAAATAAGAATTTAAAGTTCTAAATGAATGATGTGGGAAAAAAAATATTTTCTTGAAATAAGTAATTGAAAGTATTTTATCAGGATAAAATTTAATCCCAGCAAAATATATTACATGCCCACTGTATTAGTTTTCTGCATTAGTTTTCTGTTCCTGATGTAACAAATTATCATAAACTTATGGCTTAAAACAGCACAGATTTATCCTCCTAGGTCTAGAGATTAGAAGTCTAAATCAGGGTGTTGGCAGAGCTGTGTTCCATCTAAAGGTCCCAGAAGCTCTCATTTCTGCGCCTTTTTGAAGTTTTTAGAGCAGCATCTTTCAACCTTTTTTATCTCACAGCACCTTTCAACCTATAGTTAAACTCTTGTGGCACATGTAAATTATGTTGATCAAAAAAAAAAAAAAAGAATGAAAAAAAGAATGGATTTACTGTACTTTGAACTTCTTTTGAAAATAATGCATTTAATGAACTTTTAAACTTTTTGTGGCACACCAGTGTGCCGTGGCTCAGCAGTTGAAAATCACTGTCTAGAGACTGCCTGTATTCCTTGGTAAAATTATGTACCCTCCTGTCCGTCACTCCAGCCTTAGCTTCCATTGTCACAATTCCTACACGCTTTGATTTTCTCTGGCCCAATGAGACCATTCAGGGCAATCTCCTCATCTTAATAGCCTTGCCTTATCGACGTATGCAAAATCCCTTTGGGGGGTATAAACTAGTATTCACAGGTTCTGAGGATTAGGACATGGACATCTTTGGGGGGTCATTATTCAGCTTAACACACCCACTAAATTCAAGTATTTGCATTATGCTAAAAAAAAAAATAAAGGTTTAAAAAAATGAGTGTGCTCATTGCTTAGTTATCTGCCCTTTGGACTGTAAGTTAATTTTCAATTATTCTGTAAATAGTTCCAGAGCTGCTGTCTGTAATTCTTTCAGACCTTGAAATTGGGAAGCAAAATTAGGGATATATTTACCATCATAATAGACATATAGATTACCAGTATTATAATTCTTGTATTTGTAAGAGAGTACAAGCTTCCAATCATTTATTCAACAAAAATTTATTGAGTATCTATTCTGTGATAACAATCACTTAGCCCTGAAAATATACTACTAAGAATGCCATACCAGGTCTTTACCTCTGAGGACCTTATTAGATTCTTCTCCTCAAATCTTTTGTTACATAAATGTAGTCCAATACTAGGTAAAGTTTTGTACACATGAGAACTTAACTAGGTCTCGTGAAGATATTTTAAAGTCCTGGTAGAATATATTTTCAGCCTTTTGTTTTTGGTTTTACTTTCCATTTCTCTTATTAATTTTAGGTACCTCCAACTTCAAATATTAACATAATGTTGGAAAAACAATAATTGAATTATTTAAATTTTCCTCTTCACAGATGTTTCCATTGAATCCTTTGAATCATACAATATTTAATCCAGAATTATTTCAACCAGAGATGGCGCTGCCAACAGGTAAGGAAACTCATTGTTTATCATTATGCTTTCACTGTTTAAAAAAATTCATGATTTGTGTGGGGCGCCAGCCCCATATCCTGGGGGTAGCGAGTTCAAACACAGCCCTGGCCCAAAAATTACAAAAAGAAAAAACTCTTTCTTGGGTGGCACCTGTGGCTCAAAGAAATGGGGCACTGGCCCCATATGCCGGAGGTGGTGGGTTCAAACCCAGCCCTGGCCAAAAACTGCAAAAAAAAAAAAAATCATGATTTGCTAATAGTCTCTTTTAGAAATTCAGCGATATACCTAGAAAGGAGATGTTGATTTATGTTTTAAAAAACAATCTTTCAATATACTTTCATGAAATATATTTGCACAAAAATGTTTCACCTCAATTACCCCTTGCATGGCTCATTGAGGTTATTAATATCTATCAGGAATACTGAGAAAGAATTTCTTTACTCAATCAATCATCTTCCTTTTCACTCAATGATATTATCGCTGGGTCCTTCTGAAGTCCTCTCTGCTTTACCCCAGACTCACCCGAGGCAGTCTCCCTCCTCAGCTCTGTTCCAAAGCATGTATCTGACCGTCCGCAGTGTGCCAGCCAGTGTGCTGGGCACTGGGGAAACTGTGTAGAGAAATCAAAAAATCATCTCAGCAGAAAAATCTTCTTTGTAAAAACCTTTAGCTTTCCATTCTGACCAGCTGGATGAGACAATAGTAATCTTTCCTTCCTTCATAACAGTATTAAATATTCCCCATCAATAAGTATTTAATCAAACATGAATAATGAGATTCATTCGAATCAACTCATTTAGCATCTTTTTTTTTTAAATGATTGATTTGTATGTAAGCTCAGAGTGAGGAGTTTTTATGTTCTAGTTCAATATGTACAAACCAGGGTGAGTGAATTATGGAGGATCTGTACAAAACAGAGTTTGGTAATCACTAAAGCAGGCATCAGCGATTTGACTTGCCATGGAGTTGCTCATCTGAATTTGGGAGACCTTATGCGGTTTGTGTCTTTCTCATTATTATGGTTACTCTAGTACTTCCTTTCCATTTTTAGATCAGAATGTTTTTCTTCATTCTTATTTTTAATATTTCTAGCAGTTTATGGGAGGAGAAAAAAATAGATGCACCACACTTCACTAGTGAAGTTGTGTTACAGAGCCCTTTCTTTACTTAATAAAACATATCTTTTAGGCTACTGTGTCTGAGATCTTGTAAACTGCTGTCCAATTTGAGCTCTCGGTCAGCTTCCTGTGAACAAGTAAATGTCTTGATAGCGTCTGTGTTTCCTGTAAACTTTTTTGTTCTGAGGTTCAAAGTATTTTTCTTAGTTTAATGTATTATTGAAAATGTAAGGACTTCATTGCATCCTCAGGAAGTATACACATTTCCATTTACTGCCTGCGAGGACCAAACCATATCCTGAGGCAGATGTTTTCTTGATGTTTTTTGTGTTTCTTCAGATTTCTTCAGGGCATAAAAATAAGATAACAAAAGAACCATCTTGATAGATATTCTGTGGCTAGAGATTATTTTGCCATAATATTAGAAAAACTTCTACAATTTTACCTAACAATATTTTTTTCCAGTTATTGACCCTTCATTTTTATCCATATAGTTTTCCTCTTTGTTGCAGTTGGCATAGTCCAATTTTTATAGTCCAAGATGTGTGCCATGTTTTACTCAGACTTTAGAGATGGGTTATCTAAACCAATATTAACGTGTGGATCTAAGCTAATGTAACTTGTCGTTTTCAAATGGAGTTTTTAATCTAGATTTCTTGAAATCTAAAACCATCAGTGGATCTACTGCTTGTTGACAACTATGGGATATAGTATAAGCTAGGTCTCTGATATTATGCTGTCATTTAAATTTCTCACAGTAGGATGTCACTTTTCATGGCACCGTAAGTGTTGCCAAAAGAAAGTAGGCTTTAAAACAAATCATATGCATATGCATGTAAAAGCTAATTTTCTAGTTCATTTAAATTTCGAATGTTCCCTGAAAGAGAAAAATGGTTCCATTTATATGGAATTTCACATACTTAAAGGAAATTAAATCCTATAGGAAAAATAATGGCAAAACGACAAGTATTTTTAGAAGAGTTAATAAAAGAAAGAGACTTTGCAGTTTAATGTAAATGTACTCCCAACTCTTTAGTATTTTTCATGACTTCTCCAAATGTTGTTTTCTGAGAGGCCTATCTTCTTGTTATGTTCTTTTAGCATTCTGGAGGGAATGTTTTTACATTTGTTACACTGTCGTATAAGCTGTATATAATTAGTGTGAAAATATTTCTATTGCTAAAATATTTCTATTTTTTTGCTTTATAGTAGATTTTATTTTTCTTTTATTAAGTCGTATACACATAGATCATGTATACATTAATGCATTTATGGGGTACAATGTGCTGATTTTAAATACAATTTGGAATGCTTACATCAAATTAGTTAATATAGGCTTTCACCTCATTTACTTAATTATTGTGTTAAGACATTTGTATTCTATACTTAGTAGATTTGACATGTACCCTTGCAGTATGCTCCATAGTATAGTAGATTTTCAAATCAGGTAGTATGATGCTCCAGCTTTGTTCTCTTTTCTCAAGATTACTGTGGTTATTTGTGGTCTTTTCTAGGTCCATGTGAATTTTAGGATTTTGTTTTCTATTTCTGTGAAAAATGTCATTGGAATTTTGATAGGGATTGCATTAATTCTGTAGATTGCTTGGGGCTGTATAGATATTTTAATACTATTCATTCTTTTAATCCTTAGACACAGGATATCTTTTCATTTATTTGTCTTCAGTTTTTTTTCTTCAGTTTTTTGTTTTTTTTTTTTATTAAATCATAGCTGTGTACATTAGTGCAATCATAGGGTACAATGTACTGGCTTCATATACAATCTGAAATATTTTCATCCAACTGTTCGACATAACCTTCATGGGATTTTCTCGTTTATTGTATGAAAACATTTGTATTCTGCATTTAGTAGGTTTCACCTGTACTCTTCTAAGAGGGCGCCGGCCCCATATGCGCGAGGTGGCAG